>RJWM01010845.1:0-61848 GCA_004363535.1 Dasyprocta punctata
AAGAAGAAGAAGAAGAAAGAGGAGGAGGAGGAAGAGAAGGAGGTGATGGTGAGGGGGAGGGGAGGAAGAGGGAGAAGGAGAAGAAAATGGAGAGAGGTGGGGAACAGCAAAGTAAAACATCCATTTTGTTTATTAATTAAGTTTATTGGTACATTTTAGGTATACATAATGATCACATCCATTAAGGAGTTTGTACTGTACATGATATAACTTAATTCTTTTTTCATTCCCCTGCCCTCCCTTCAACCCCTCTTTCCCTTTCTTGTTTAAAAAAGCTTTATTTCCAATTTTTCTTCTTTCCTCATCAACTTTTTCTTTTCTTATCCTTTCTTTTCCCCCTCCCCACTCCCTCGCTCTCCTTCCCATTTGAAAATTTTCTTTTCTATCTAAATGGAGGCACCTTGAGGCCATTATCTTAAGTGACGTAAATCAGACACATACAGCAATGCAAAAACTGCATTGCTTCTCCAGTGTGAGAAACTGATAGTGTAAATAAGGATGAAAATAGATACTGTGAAACAGGAAGAAAACAATCATTTTTAGCTCAAAAATTTAAAGAAAAAATAAGAAAAAGCAGCTACTTTGAAATGGATAGCAGATAGAATGAAACATTCTTTTTAATAGCAAAACAGTAAGTGATCAAATATATCATCTTTGAGCTGAAAGAAAATAGTAACTAACTTAAAACTTTATGGTCTAATAAAATCAAACAAAACAGAACAGAATAAAACCAATCAAAACAAAACAATGAAAGCAAGATAATAGGAAAACAACAGTGGCTACCATTTTACTATGCCTGATGGTACGGGCAGTTATTTTGAAGATAGCAAGAGGCGTTAAGGTAGCTATTATTGATTTCCTTTTATATTGTTTTTAAGTCCTATACCACATTCATTGTTTTGTTTTGATCGACCCTATTCTGTTTTATTTCATTTGGTTTTATTCTCTTCAAAAAAAAAAAAAAAAAAGAACTTTGTTGTCTACTAAATGTTTTTCAAGAAGGGGGAAAATCACTAACATTCATTATGAAAATAATAATAGGAGGAAATGACAGGACAAACACTTGAAAGTCTGAAAAGTATACAAAAAATAAAAATGTTAACGAATTTTTACAAATGCTTCAAGTGTCACAGTAATAAAATCTTATACAATATGTCTTAAAATGAAGATGAAATCAAAATGGCAAATAAGAAAAATACTAATAAGGAATGGAGTAATTGGGAATGACATTTTTGAAGGTTTTTCTATATAAAAGAGGAAGATAAAAGTTTTTATTTAAGATTTCTTAAGTTAGGAATAAATGTGTACTTTCTAGACAAATTTTAGTAGAATAAGCAGAACAGAACCAAATTTTGTTTTTATTTAAAAGAAACAAAAAAAAGACACATACAAGAAAGACAAAAAACAAAACAGACAAACAAATGACTAGAGTAAACGCACAACAGTAACATTACAGGTTTACAAAACAGGATGATAAAAACTTGACAATGGTTGCAATATTGCATATCGTTATCTTCAAAATGGTTGTTTACATGAACAGATATAGACATGTAAAATTGATCTAATCATATGAGTATTAATTGTTTCTAAATAACTAATACATTCAGCAGCATGTTCGTCTTAGTTATCTTACATATACATATATACAGATTTATATCTTTTCCTTTTCCCTTCCCTCTTTCCCCATTTTCCCTTCCCAATGACTTTTGCTCTTTGAGCTGTTTTTTACCCTTACATAGTATTTATTATAGATTTTGGATCATATATACTTTTTCAGTTTCTTACACTAGGTAGACACAATGGTATTTACACATGTGGGTTTGATTTATCTCACTTATGTGTATGGTCTCATGTCGTGACCATTTACTTATAAAAGCCTTAATGCAATCTTTCTTAATAGCTGAGTAGTACTCCATTGTATAAAAATACCACATCTTTTTTATCCAGTCTTTGATTGATGGGCACTTGGGTTGTTTCCAAGAAGAACCAAAATTTGTAACTTTAAAATCATGGAGAGAATGGAAAATGAAATTATAAATATTCAGTAATTAGAAAAAAGAGACATATATAATTGGTACAATAAAAACATAAAACAAAATAATATTTTGGCTTTACTCTGAAATGTAAATATTCATCATAAATGAAAACAGAAAATGTTATATGTTTCAGTCAAGGACAAAGATTAACGAACTTGTGGAAATAAGTTCAGATATATGCTGTTTTGTATGATATATTAAAGGTAAAAATCATAAAATAGTCAAATTTAAAATGATGAAAATATATAGTATAAAAATATAAAAATAATGTCATAATAAGTTTGATTTTGATGATGCAATACAAATATTGCTACTAATAATGAAATAGATCTTACAATGACAGAGGTCTACCAGATGAATATATTACTTTGAAAAATTTGAATCTAGTTACTTAGACTCAAAAAGTCAAAGTTGATGGGGAAGAGTAAAAAATAGACAAACTACAAATATATTAAGCAGTTCAAAATTTAAATCTAGACACTAAGAAAGCAAAGAATCAGTGAAAAAGTATAAGATATTACAAGACAACTAACAAACATGAAACAATAGCCACACATGGAGCACTGTAATGATAGCTACGGTATGCACATTCTTTTTACAGTCAGATACATATCTAAAATTAATGAAAAATAAGGGAGATTTTGCCAGAGGAAAGAAAATTCTTCATCTGGTACATTTGTGTTAGTTTCAGCACAAAAATTTTTAAAACATAATTTCTTTCTGAAATGTATGAGAAAGTGAAATATTGTGATTTCTCTAGGAGAGCTATTCACAAGACTTGGCATTATTCAGCCCTTTCTTTACTACCGTATCTGAGTTTTACTTTTCTATTCAAATGGTATTTGCATATCTGTCATAATATGTGTATCATTCTGAGGTAGAATTGTGACGAGAACTGAAAGTAATTACTGATAAAAATACTGTCACAAAAATTCATTTTCATGTTACTTTGAAAAACTTATCCACTAAGAGAGGCTAACTTGATTTTCAATCATGAGGCTGCTGCATTCTAATCCCTATCATGTAGACAAGTGTCTTTTAACTCACTGAGCTTCCTTTTTAATGTTATCTGTAAAATTTAGATAACAATAGTTCTCCCACCCATTCAACGGGGGGGGGGGGAATAGTAATATATCTAAAAGAGTTTTATCCCAGAATGTATATCTGCATTTGGTGTTAATAATTATCACTATCATTATAAGACATTCAAATACATCTTAAGCACATTTTATTTGAAATATAAAATGTGATGCATTTTAGTAAATTATAAATTTAATACTAACTTGAAACTTGGAAAGACAAAAAAGTATTCTAAAATAAACTTTCAAAAGCAAGAGTTCAGATAATAAAACTAACTCCCAAAGGCAGTGTCAAGGGTTTTCCATCCCTTGGGTCATTAAAAATAGTCTAAGACATTCTAGTCAATGCAGGGTGATATGCTTCTGGGTTGTCAAGGAGATGAACAAGATAACCCCATTGCCCTTTCCATCTTTAAAAGCTTTATGATCTCTAGTCACATAAAGACTTTTCTGTCTTGATTTTTTTCTTTACCATTTCTATTTATCAGATTTTAGTGAGAATTGGCAGCTCTAAATTTCTAAACTCAACTGTTCAGTCATAGGTCCAATACACTCTTTAAATGCCAATTACCAGGTCCTGGTGGTGCCACACTCCAGGGTGTGCTCCGCCTAGCCACCTGGGTCCTGGAGATTCTGACTCCCAACCAGTAAAGTGGAAGGTCCAGCAACACACTCCAAGAGTAAGCCCTCACTAGATGCACAGAGGATCAAGCTCTTCCCAGCCCAGCATCCCAGTTTAATCCATCAGGGGAATGCCATGCCAGCCTCACAGAGCACAGAGATATTGAGCTCAGCCCAGCCCAGAGCCCCAGAGCTACTCATCAGGGAGTGGCCAGCATAGTTACAGGGCCTTGCAGAATTTGAGCTCTGCCCAGTAGAACAAAAAAGGTGAGCTCCATTGTTCAGGGGTGTGTCCAACAGGTCCTAGAGGTTGCAAACTATGCCCAACCAGGAACAAGGCCCCAGAACTGTATGCCGGGGGCATGCCCAGGCTTGCCCCATGCTCCAGAGACTCTGAACTCCTCGCAGCCAGATGCAAGGTACTGGTGGTGCCACACTCCGGAGGGTGCTCCAACTAGCAGCCTGGGTCCCAGAGATTCCAAACTCCACCCGGCCAGGTGGTCCAGCGACATACATCAGGTGTGTGTCTCTGCTGGCCACCTGGGTTGCAGAAGTTCTGAACACTACACAGCCAGGTTCTAGGCCCCAGCAACAAGCTCCAAGGGTGTGACCCTGCTAGCTACAGGAAAGATACAAACTTTGTCCAGCCCAGCATTCCAGAGCAACCCAACAAATTACATCACAGGAACACATGGTCAGCCTCACAGAACACAGAACACAAGGATCAAGAGCCATAATCTGGGGGTGTGCTCCAGCTAGTCATGGGGATATTGGAGGATTGAAGCTCTACCAGCACAGTGTTCCAGTGCAATCCATTGAGAGGAGGCCTGCCCAGCCACACAGTTCCCAGGAGAAAATGACAAAATGAAAGAACAAGAGGCAGTCTCAGTCTCCCAGCCCACTGAAAACAAACCCAAGAGACACTGAATTGGAAGACACTGGGAGTCACACAATGGAACTTTTTGAAATGACAGCAACTGAAGTAAAGAAGCAACTCCATGAAGCTATAGAGAAACACAAATCAGCCATATACCATAAACCAACAGTCACTATCTTAATAAATGGACAAAAACTGAAAACCTTCAAACTAAAATCAGGAACAAGACAAGGATGTCCATTATCACCACTCCTATTTCATATAGTTCTGGAAATATTAACCAGAGCAATTAGACAAGAGAAAGAAATAAAGGGAATAAGAATAGGAAAGAAGAAGTAAAATTATCATTATTTGCAGATGTTATGATATTCTACATAGAAGACCCCCAAAAATCCATTCAAAGACTTCTAGATATAATAACCAAATTCAGTAATGTTGCTGGGTACAGTCAACACTCAAAAATCAATAGCATTCCTGTACACAAACAACAAAGTCACTGAGAGAAGAATAAGGGAAACCACACCTTTCACTATAGCATCCAAAAAAATTGAAATACTTAGGAATCAATCTAACAAAGGAAGCAAAAGTAAAAGATCTATACAGTGAAAATTACATTACTCTGAAAAAGGAAATCAAAGAGGATTTCAAAAAATGGAAAGATACTCCCTGTTCATGGATAGGAAGAAAAACTTTGTGAAAATGGTCATTCTCCCAAAATTGTTATGCAGATTCAATGCAATCCCAATCAAAATACCACTTGCCTACCTCACAGAGCTAGAGAAATCATTCCTGAAATTCATCAGGAACCTGAAGAGACCTAGAATAGCAAAGGCAATTCTGGGAAACAAAGGTAAGGCAGGAGGCACAATCCCTGACTTAAAACTATATTACAAAGCTCCTATGATAAAATTAGCAAGGTACTGGAATCAAGCAGACCTCAAGATCAATGGAATAGATTAGAAATTACAGCCAGAATTACAAACACACTCAGCCACGTCATCTTTGACAAAGGGGCCAAACATGTACACTGGGAGAAAGATAGCTTCTTTAACAAATGGTGCCTGAAAAAACTGGCTTTCTATATGCTGTACACTAAAACTAGATCCATGTCTATTGCAATGCACTAAAATAAAGTCAAAATGGATCAAAGATCTGAATATTAAAACAGAGGCACTAAATTTGCTGGAAGACAAAGTAGGTAAAAATATTTATGACATAGGAGTAGGCAGAGAGTTCTTGAACAAAAATCAAACTGCATTGGAAATGCTTCCCCGAATCATTTCCCCGAATCATGGGATCTCATCTTACTAAAAAGATTTTGCATGTCAAAGGAAATCTGCAACAGAGTGAAAAGAAAACCCACGAACTGGGGAAATATCTTAGCCAATTGTCCATCAAACAAAGGACTTCTGTCTAAAGCATATAAAGAATTAAAAGAAATCAGGCCTCTAAAATTCAAGGACCCAATCAAAAAATGGGCATCTTAGATGAATACACACTTCTCAGAGGAAGAAACACAAATGGCAAATAAATATTTGAAAAAATGTTCAACATCAATGGTCATTCAGAAATGCAAATAAAAACAACACTGAGATTCCATCTCACTCCAAAAGAATTACCAAGATCAAGAAATCAACCAATAACAAAAGCTGGAGGGGCTGTGGGGAAAGAGACACTCTTCGCCAGTGTCCTGGAAGTGTAGGCTGGTGTAACCACTGTGGAAATCAGTGTGGAGATTCCTCAAGAAGGTAGGATTGGAGATTCCATTTGACCTAGCTATACCTCTCCTGGGTATTTTCCCAGAAGAATTAAAAATGTCAAATCACAGTGATATTTGGGCATCCATGTTTATAGCAACCCAATTCGTAATAGCTAAATCTTGGAAACAACCCAAGTGCTCATCAGTCAAGGAATGGATAAAAAAGATGTGGTATTTTTATACAATGGAGTACTACTCAGGTATCAAGAAAAATTGCATCGAGACTTTTGTAAGTAAATGGACACAGTTTGAGACCATACTCGTAAGAGAAATAAATCAAACTCAAATTCACATGTGTAAATACCATATTGTTTCCTGAGTGTAAGAAACTGAAACAGTATATATGATCCAAAATCTACAATGAATACTGTGTAAGAGTAAGAAACTGCTCAAAGAGTAAAAGTGATTGGGAAAGGGAAAAAGAGGAAAAAAGGAAGGGAAAAGGAAAAAAACATAAATCTGTATATATGTATATGTAAGATAGCTAAAATAACTATACTGCTCAATGTATTAGTTATTGAGAAAGAACGATTGATACTCATATGATTAAATCAATTTTACATGTCTGTATCTGTTAATGTAAACAACCGTGTTGAAGGCAAGGATGTGTAATATTGCAACCATTGTCAAGTTCCTATCATCTTGTTTTGTAAACCTATAATATTACTGTTTTGGATTTGCTGTTGTCGTTTGTCTCGTTCGCTTTTTGTCTTTCTTTTCTGTGTCTTTTTTCTCTTAAAAAAATAAATGTCAATTACCTTTTAAAGTCAGTTACGCTGGGGTTATTTCATAATTCGCTTCTCAAACAAATGCAATACCTGAGAAGGAGAATTGGTGACTTATACTAAAACACAAATCTCAGTTTTGTTTTTTACTGATATTCTATCTGTAGGCTTGCTACATTAGTTTTTTTTTTTTAATTCACACGTAAGAATTATCTTGTGTGACTCTTTGTTCATACATTTAATACCACCAAGCTATTGTAATCAGGTTTTAGCTACACTACTATTCCCCAAGGTTTGCTGTTTATAAAAGACATTTTGATACAGAAACAATCAAACAAATATTGTATAAAAGCCAACTAGGACAGTATTATCTGAGATTCCTAAAAATATCAGAAACACAGAAAGTACTCGCCAGTATCCAAAAAATATAATTCCTGTTACAATTCCCTGAAGCATTTATTTCTACCTTCATTTGCAGATGAGTAAAAACATAAATATGCATATTTTCTACATAGGTTGAGTTATGAAGCATTCATGTAGGTCACCCATTAAAAAGAGTTTAGTGAATATTGTTTTTAAATAGCATTAGCATGTCAAATTACATCTCCCAATCACCTTCTTTATGGTGGTTTTGAATGGAGTAAAACTTAAGCCTGATTTTAAGACCTGAGTCCAAAACATTATTTTCACTTTGCAGGTAAATTGAATCATATTGGCACGTCTGTCCTTACTGTATACATCAAGAAAAAGAAAAATTCAATTTGTTAATAATAATTATATTTGAAATTGTAAATGTGTTAAGTATAATAAAAATTGCAAATTACCTAGAATATAACCTATGCAAGTATAGAATTTAAACCTAATATTACGATGTTGTAAAATATAATATATGCCTATAGTATTGTATATATGTTGTATGTGCATATGTATAGTGTATAATACATATAATATTATATATGTTATGTTGTGACTATTTATAGTATAATATAAAATATACATGTAGCATTTTATATATGTATTGTTATATACTATGTTGTGAATATGTATAGTATTAGTTATATAAACCTAAATCTGACTCTAAATGGTTACATGTCTTTGGAAAAATCTTTGAAGTTTTCGTTCTATTTAAACCCTTATACCTATCAGTAACTTGTACAAAATAACTTATTAGATTCATATGACAAGATATTTTTTATGTCACCTTTGAAAGTTTGTATTTCCAAGGATTTTATAACTATCAAATACTTAGCTTGTTAAATGTTTCTCTAAGGATAAACTTTATCAAGGTCATGACATTAAACACCGGAAAATTTCAGGTAAATTTTCTAGGTTTCTCAGAGTCTAATTTATTTTCTTAAACCATTCTCTAAAACTCCTCAATCGTATTGCAGAGTATTGTCTTATTTCATAAGTTCACTCACTTAATTTAAACAAAATATGATGAACCAAAATCCATTGAAATTCTTATTATCTTGAACATTTTTAACGCAAAGCCTTCTGTAAAACTAAATTCATTAAATAAGATGCCAAGGAAAATGTAATTCATATTTGGTGCTTCTTTAGTTTTAAAATTTGCAAGAACCTTTTATCAAAAATTAGGGCCAGGGATTTAGCTCAGTCGTGTAAGCACCTGTCTTGCAGATGCAAGGTTGTGAGTTCAATCCGGGTACCAAAAAAAAATTAATATAAAATTAAACAAAAAGTGTAGACTTATTTTAAAGCAAAATACTAAGAATATTAGATAATACATTTAAAATACTGTTGGTACCAAAATATCACGCAACCAAAAAACTAAATACAATAATCTCCAAACATTAATTTTGTATAAATTATCTACTGACATATTTGTTTTCCAATATTTTGGCTACATGTTCATTCTTTCTATGTGAAAACTTTAATATATTATTTTCCGTGTAAACAAGAAAATACGATTTTCCTCTGGTACTGTTAGTCAAATTATTTTTCTGTTTTCAACATTTGAAAAGGTTTTTCTTTTCAATTTCACAGCGTATTAAATTAAAGTGATGCAAATTTTTAGGATTGTTGTTAAGTTTGGAAAACTTAACAAAAAAACAAATAAAACTTTGTACTTTTTTTACGTGAACTATGAAATTTATTTATACACTATTCAAAATATCTGTAGGTTTTCCACTGTAAAAAAAAATTGAATTCCAATAAATACTGTCCTTAGTTTATTCAAAAAATGTTGAATTATGTTTTTCAAAAACATATATTCAAATTCTAATCTCTGGCACCATTGAATACGAATTCATTAAGGAATAGAAAAAAGTAGATGGAATAGAAGTATTTTGCTTTAGGGGTTAGGGTCCTTCCGAGGTCCAAATATTAGAGGCTTGGTTTCCACCTCAGTGCTACTGGAGGTGGCAGACTTTATGATGTGGAACATTTGAGAGTTCTTCAAGAGATTAGGGATGTGCTCTCAAAAGAGAATATGGAACCCCAGTCTTTTTTTCCTTATTTCTTCCTGGTAACAGAGTGTTTTGCTTAATCACACGCTTCTGCCATGATGTGCTGCAATGTCTCAGGCCTGAAAGCCACTGCTCATAGCTTGGAACCTTTCTCTCACATCACTCTCTCTGGGATAAACCAGCTACTGGCCTACAAGGATGCTCAGGAAGCCCTGTGAGAGGCCGATGTAACGGAACAGGGAGTCACCTGCCAACAGTTGTGGGATTGACCCATTTCAGAGGTACATCCTCCAGCCCCAGTAAAGCCTTGAATGAAAACTCGCCAGAGATGAAAGGCTGAATAGAAAATTCTCTTGGACACCAGATTCCTTCTTCACTGTCTGTGTGAGATAAGTACTTGTTATTTTATGCAACTAAGTTTACGGTAAATCAACATGCATCAGTGGATAACTAATACCTACCCTGAGTATATGTATAATAGACGATAATGTTCATTTTTCTGCCTCCTCTGACATCTTAATACTAACTTACATTCTCCTAAGCCTTGTGATTAGTCTTCCACAAACTTGTTTCTGGTTCTGAATATTTTGCATTTTGCTTTTTCTGCTTCCCACATTTTCTAGCATGCGTGCTCAAGGACATGTATAAATTCTTACCCATATAGATTCTTATCATTATATGAACATGCCTAAAAGACAGTTCTATAACCGAATGGCTAGCAATTACCTAACTCTTTGCCAAAATGAATGCAAACTGCATATACAGATCTTTCTAAATCTAGTCTAAAAATCTTCTCCACTCAACTACCCCTTAGCCAGGTCACCAACATGCCAGTTGCTTCCATTGTTTCCATATAAGAAACAAGGGGAGAATAGTATAACTATGAAAAGAAAAGTATAACAGCACGTGGCCTTGCTTAGAGTTAAAGTGTTATCCTGCAAATTTTGCAGCAGCATTTGTTATGGAGAAAAATTACTGAAGCTCTTTCTAGAGATGAGAAAAGGAGCCTTAAGTGAGTCACTGAACAGCTCTATGTCCTTAGCGCTTCTGTAAATCTATTTCTTGGCTCAAAATATTTCATAAGCCATACATTATAATCTGTAGGTACTAACCCCAAGGGTGGTACTTTATTCATTGGCTAAATTTCCAAACCTTCTAAAATTCAGTTTAAGACCATTTCACAATTTTCTGAAATTGAGAACCCAAGACTTAAGTATGATGCTAAATGAGCATAAAGTGTTCTAAATACATTCTAGCAAGCTTTGATTCTTATAAAAGTAACCATCACAGAAATGAGCATACCAAGTATTTGTTAAGACTCATTTGCTTTTAATTGTTTCTTGCTGAATGATGAAGTGTAGAAAAGAGGAAATGCCATCTGCTAGTTCACATTTTCAAGAAATTATAAAAGAGCTGCCCCTCACCCACTTCCCATTGTGCTACTCTGAGCATTGAAATGTGCAGGGTGTCAGATTTTCATAGTAAAAAGAAAGGGTGTTTAGGATAAAAGGAGAAATTAGGTTGGCTTTCTAAATCTTATGTGTAACATCTTAAAGAATATACAAAATGCATCCCATAATTAATCACATACTAATATTTGGTATATATTAAAGCCTAAAGATTCAAATAAAATAGTTGGCCAGTCTTAACTTTAACAAAGTGCTTGGGAATTTTCATTCCCATGTTCAAAACCAAAAACAGACAAACAAACACACACACACAAAAAAAACAAGATCAGAAAATCAACAGCTCCTCTTATATTAACTTTAAAATTGAGGTCCTGAGGCAAACTATCACCTCAAAGACTGAAGAAAGAAAAGAATATACAGAATCACAGGTTATTGGAAAGACAAATCATGGGAGTTGTCAACTACAAAAACACCAAAGTGATGTTGAATTGCTGAAGGCTGTGTGTGAACTAGCTTCATAGCTAATGTGTAGGATCCCTGGCTTCGGAGGAGACCTACATTTTGGTCCATTTTACTTCTGGAACCCATATCAGTTTTATGGTAAAGATTATACAGAAATCAATTCATGCTTTTAGCAGAAGAATGGGAAAGCAATTGCATTGAAATATATGACTACTGTTCATTTTTAAATAGGACCAGAACACTCTATGGCTAGGTCTAATCCTCAAGGAATCTTCAATAATGAAGACTTGATGATATAGAAAATAGCAACTTGATTAACTCAAGTTCCTGTCTTCTTTTCATCTCACACAGGAGAGAAAGAAGCGGGCTTAGTTATTCTTATGACAATCATAGCCCGGGGGCTCAGACTCATGAAAAGCATGGAGATTATAGAAGTGTAAGATTATAGAATGCTTTCCCTCCCTCCCAGTAACAACCTCCACTTTAACAGGACTATAGTGTAACAGTAGTGAATTGAGTGAATTACAATAAAAGAGCTGCAAGATACACACTACTGTAAAAGGAGTTTGTAGGGACATCATAAAAATATAAACTTGAGGATAAAAGAAAGGGCATTAAGTACTGAAGATTCTGATACCATCAGTAGCAGTAAACATTAAGCACAGCCTAAATTCTACTAGTTAATGATAAAATAATATTCTAATGGCCTGTCATACACCACTTTCAAAAAGACTAGAACAACTGTCTGAAAGTCAAGAACAAAATCTCATACAGTATGAAGAGGTAAAGCAAGCAATACAACAAAAATCACCTATGCCAGAGATTTTGTTTTTATCAGACAGGAAATTGAAAATCAGACAGGAAGCTGCTAAAGGAAAAGATAAACAAAATGTAAGAATAGATCGATAAACAGAAATATAGAATCGCTAAGAAATAAAGTGCTAAAAAGAGTAGGTAGCAGAGATAAAGAATGCTTTGATGGGTTCAGAAGCACAACAGACTGGATATAACTGAGGAACAATTAATGAACCTGAACATAAGTCACCAGAAACATTATGAACTAAAATACATAAGGAAAAATGAATGAAAAAAAAATTATACTTTGTGGGGCAATTACAAATAGTGTAACATATGCATGGTAGGAAGATCAGTGGAACAGAAATAAATGTGTGAAATGATAGCTAAAAACTTTTCAAACACTTAATGAAAGGCACAAACCCACAGATCCAAGAAGTTTAGGGGAAACCTAGTAGAATAAATAGCCAAAAACCTGCATGTAGGCATATCATATTCATAATATAGAAAATAATAGAAAAATCTTAAAAGAAGCCAAAGAATAAAAACAATTTACTATACAGTAAAATAGTTAAGAATTAGATTAAAAGTAAAATGAGAGTGAAACATTTTTAAATACAGAAAAAGATTAAAAACCCCAGTAACTGAAAATTTTGTATTTCTAGCAAAAGTGAAAGAGAAATACTTACAAATAAATAAAAGAACAGCCAAACAACAACAAAAACTTGAAGGATTTCCTTTCACCAACAATCCTGATGGAAAGAAATATTTAAAAAATCTTCTGAGGAGAGAGTGTTAGAGTTAAATAAATAAAGGCAAAATAAAATATTTTTGTTTCCTTACTCTTAGTTAGCATAATAGAAAAATGCTCAGGGTATTACTAAAAACGACTCATTCAGTAATTATACCTGTGGAGACGTGAGAAAACCAATAGCAGTGTTAGAAGGTTGGAGAAAATAAGAATGACACTTGATTATATGACACCTAGACTACTCACAAATTGGCAGGCTGTTAAATGACAGAATTTAGAGTAAGTATGCATGTATTCTACAAACTCTCGGGTAGAAGGCAAAAGTAATTTGAAAAGACTTATAATAGACATGGCATGCTAAGAAAGAAGAGAAATTGAATAACACAGAATGTTTAATTAAAACCAGAAAAGGTAGAAAGAGAAGATATAAACAAAAAAGAAATGAAAGGCAAGTACAAAGAAAATTTAAAAGGTTGCAAATGTATGCAACAACCCAGCTTTGACAGTAATTATGTTCAATATGAATGGTTCATAAATATTATTTTTTTAAAAAGATACTGAGAAAAGCTATTAAAAAAATGACCCAGCCCTGTGTTTTCTACATGAAACCCACTTCACTGTAAAAATGATAAAAATATATTATGATATCCCTGATCAAAAGATACGTAAAATGCATATAATTTAATTTTAGATTAAACAAATACGAGAGCAAAGACAAATATTAAAAATAAAGAGGGTTGTTACAGAGTGATAAAATGGCAAATTCTCCAAGAAGGCCCAACAATACATAATGCAGTATGCCTAACAACAAAGTACTAATGCATGTAAATCAAAACCAAAAAGAACTGCAAGGAGAAAGAAATAAACCTGTTATTATAATTGGAGGCTTCAACACATCTCTATCAGTAATTGACAGACCTACCAGGTAGAAAATCAGTATGCAAATATCGGAATTACATGGTACCATTGATCTCACAGGTTTAAATATTTTAGAGTAATCCATCCAACAATGGACAGAATAGTTCCAGACTTTGGTGGAATTAAACTGGAATTCAATACATAATACACTTCAAAATATTGGGTAGATCAAAGAAATCGCAAGAGAAATTTAAAAGTATCTGACCTAAATGAAAATAAAAATTGGAGGGTTAGGCTGGTGAGGATGAGGAGAAAAGGGAACACCTGACCCTGTTGGTGAAATGAAAATTAGTGCAGGCATTACAGAAAATATTATGGAGTTTCCTCAAGAAATTAAAAAAGTAGAAATGCCATATGATCCAAGAATGCCACTTCTTAGTAGATGTCCAAAGAAAATTAGATTAATATATTGAAAAGACATCTGCACTCCTTGTTTTTTGAAGCACTGTTCAGAATATCAAGAAATGGAATCAGTTGAAATGCCTATGAATGGATGAGTAGATAAAGAAAATGAAGTACATGTACTCACTATTCAGCCACAAAGAAGAATGGAAACTATCTGTGACAATACAGGGGGAAATAGAGATCATTTATGGATCTGGTAGAAATTAAATTTCTATTGGGTAAAAGAATTGAGGGATGCAATAATAACAATGGTTATTGGAAACTTTATAGTATTAAATGAATATTTCAGATGATAAACCCCAAATTAAAAGCCTAAGATTTCACACGAAGAAATTAGAGAAAGCAATAAAAGTTCATAGGTGGCGAAGGGAAATGAAATAAAAAATACAAACTAGTGAAATTGAAAACAGGAAGATAATAAAGTCAATTTTAAAAAATGGCATTTGAGAAATTTTATAAAGTAGGTGAATAATCATGCTAAGTACTTTTTAAAAGGCACAAATTACTACTATCAGAAAGAAAAAAGAATCATTACTCTTGATCTTATGGACATTATACAAATAGTAACTGGGATTTTAAAAGTAACCTTATGCTTGTAAATTCAGTAACAGTGGAAATGACAAAGTTTTAAAAAAGTCATTTATACCAAAATGCATAAAAGGCAAAGCAGTTTGCCTGAACAGGCCTATATCTATTGATGAATCTGAGTGTTCCATAAGCTTCCAAAACAGAAACCACCAATACTAAATTACTTCACTAAAAATACCTCCTAAACATTTTAAGAAAAAATGATACCAATTATTTACAATATTTTCCAGAAAATAGAAACACATGGTGTACTTCTTAATTAAGCATTACCCTACATCAGTATTAATACCAAAACAACAAAAATACAAGAAAGGAAAACTACAGAAAAATATTTATCATGAAAATAAGTTTAAAAAACTTGGACAGAATTTTAGCAAATTCATTCCTATCCAACAATGTTTAAAAAAGAATTACAGAAACAATACATTGGAATTATTTCAAGTATTTAGCTCGAAGGTAGTCTGCCATCAAAAATCAATTAAGGCAACACATTCTATTGATAGGTTGAAGAAGAGAATTATATGATTTTGATTGTAAGAATAGAAGCTGAAAAATCATGCTATACAATCTAATACCCATTCATAATAAAAACTATCAATAAGTGAGAAATAGAGCTAACTCTACTTGATAGGGGGATCTACAAAATATCATTTTGTAGCTGATACCAGCTTGTATCATACTTAAAGGTGAGAAGTTACATATTTTTCCTTCTAAGATGGTAACAAGCTAAAGCTGTTCTTCCTTTACTCCTCTTTTTGCTGAAATCCTAGCAAATGAAAGAAGACAAAGAAAAGAAAGAAAGCACATATAGTTAGAAAGGAGGAAGGTAACTAAAGTTAAATGTCCTGAAGGTTGTACTCCATGGAATCCATTCAAACCAGATATTTTCCGTATCTGTGGGTGAGCTGCCATCCTGATGTTCCAACACACATACTGCTCTTTATACCTAGTTGGCATTTATATCCTTGTCTCTCTCAATATTACAGTCTACTTAAAGCTTCTGAAAAAAATGTAAAGATAGTATTAGATGAACTAGGAAAATAGCACTATTCAATGCAACCTAAAAATACTTCATAATTGAAAAGCACATGCAAAGAACTTCAGAAGTGAATTTGTTGAGGCTCTGTCAACCCAGGAAAACCAACAACTGAATCCTCAGAAAACCTGCTTAATATGGCAGAAAATTGCTGCAAAATTAAGGGCAGCCAGGACTACATAGTGAGTTTAAGGCCTGCCTAAACTACATGGCAAGGCCCTATCTCAACCGTATTCATGCCCGCCAAGAGCCCCACAAACTAACAAAAAGTCCTCTGGTTCTTTAAACCAGTCTCATGGGCCAACCACCATACCTTATAAAGATAAACTCATTTTGTAATTTATTAGTTTCTGGTGAGGCAATATAATTATTAGAATAATCCGTCAACTGCTACTGAATTCCTTCATTGAATCTTTGTAGTTAAAAAAAAATCTTAAAGTATCCAAAATTAAGTGAAAGTGGTTATTTGCAGATTTCACATGAGTTATTTATTGAGACGTATCTGATCTTGGAAAAGAAATCCCAGGATACTACTAGGTGGAAGATGAAGAAAAATTTGAATTAATACAAACAAAAACACCACAGTTTTAATTATTCTAAAGAGATAAGAAGTGAGCTTATTGTACTTATTAAAATAGTAAGATGTTTCAATTAGCATAGTAGTATTTCTATTTCTGCTGTTATATTTCAGTTTTTCCATGTACATAGAAATTTTATACTTAGGAAAAAAAGACCTTTGTTCCTTGAAAAATAGCAATTTGTGGAGATTTGGATAGCAAAATTGTAAACTCCTAAACTTGGTAAAATATAAACGAGATCGTAATTCAGAGAAAGTTTTATAGTATTCTCATAATTTAATTATTTACAATGATTTTCATTAAAATCATTTCCATTTTGTAATCTTGACACTGGCTCAGAAAATACTCTAAAAGTTGCTATCTAGTTTTCAACTTTAACTGTAGCATTGCCACTTAGTTTTCTGAGAATCTAAATCTCTTCCCTGGTTTAGAAGGTCATGGTACTCTTCTTTCCAAGGTAGAACGTTAGTACCTCGATCATATATGACAGACTATAAATCTAATCCTTTCTTAAATTGTAGATCAATTAGTAGTATAGTGTACATAATGTTGGGGCAGAACTAATGGTCTACTCTACATAATTTGAATGATTGATAAAAATCTCTGTGAGTTTCTACTCAGAATTTTCCCAAAAGAACAGCTTCATAAAATGAAAACTAAAGTGTAGCTTAATAGATATTCAATGGTGATAAAATATTTTAATGCTAAATTGTTAACTAGAATAAACAGTATTTTGGCCTCAAGCAATAAGGACTTGTGGATGTATTAAAAACTATTGGTGGCAGAATGGTTTATAGCTTTGATTTTGGCACTAGACATTGAAACCAGATCCTGTGCACTGAACTACATTCAGAGTCCTTTTTATTTTTATTTTAGTTTTTCATCTAGGGTTTAGCTAAGTTCCTTATTTGCCTAACCTGGGCTTGAATTTTCAATAGTATTGCCTCAGCCTCCCACAATGCTAGGATTACAGACATTTACCATGACACCTGTTTGTTACAAACTTTTGAGTAACATTTTGTGTGGGATAGATTCTTATCTACCTTTGAGATTAAAATGTAAATTATTTCTGAAAACTCTCTGTTGTAGTCAGGGGTTACAGAGAGAACAACTACTACAGGACACAGTGTTTATAATATTGTTTTGTAACAGTCACCCAAAGTTATACACAAGAAGGTGCAGGAAAATCTATCCACAGCACTAAGACCCAGGATAGTTAGCCGAGGGCCTGGATCCCACAGCAATGTCTTGCAAGAGTCCCATTAGAGACCCAAAACACATGACAATGCCTTCCACAGTTCCAACTGGAAATCTAAGGGCCCACAATAAGGACTCACGCCAGATTATTTATGGTTCTGTGTCGGGACGACCAAAGGTCAGCAGTGGAACTAGAAAGTCTATGCCAGCAGGGTGAAGGAGCTGTGCAGTGGGTTGAGGGTTCTACGTGGGAGCTGAGAAGTCATGCTCAAAAGAAGCGGGGCTGCCCTGAAGAGCACCACAGCTGTCCCCAACAGCGACGAGGTCCTGCGCTCCTCCGACGATGGAGAACAGTTGAGCACATGTCAGGAAGCCCAGAGTGACAAGCTTCTGCAGCACACAGCCTCCCCTCCAGAGCCAGGAAGCGATGCACAATGTGAGGAGCAGAGCTCCCACATCGTGAACCACAGCCACTCTCACCGACGAGGTCCCGAGCTCCTCCGACGATAATGGCCGAATCCATATTGGGGAAGCCAACATGACAAACACCTCCAGGAGAACCAGCGGCTCGAACAGCAACTCTTGGAAGAACCCACAAGGCCGCCTTCTTCTCCACCTCCCTATTTATGCTGGCAACTTTCTTCAGGTGGAGCATCTTTACTCAGCACCAGCTGAATTAATTCAGCTGGTGCTAAGTTGACCACCAGTTTGTAATCCAGAACACTCTCTGTCACAGTTAACAACATGTAGTTTTCCTATAGCAAAATCTCTTTAATAGGGAAGACTTAGTAAATCCAGGTGGAATTTCAAAATGACGCAAAAAGAAAACAATGGATTGGGGACACAGCTCAGCAGCACAGTGCTGCCTGGCAAGCACAGCACAAGGTCCTGAATTCGATTCCTTGTTTTTAAAGAAAGCAAATACAAAACAGAAAAAAAACTTTTATTCTGCAATTTATAAGATTAAATTCCTCAGTTGTTTGAAAAAAGCATAATTTTTTTCAGTAACTACAGTTTCAAATCTTTTTTTCTAAATTTTGTTAGGTAGGTTTGTTTTTCCCCAGGAAAACTGGAAAGTTGATCTGTGTGAAGCTACATTTAAAAAGTATGTGGTATGTTTTTTGATTATAGTAAAATATTTTTATGACAATCTTATAACTATTGCATATTTTAACTTCTTTATCCAGTTTAATGAAAAGAGGTTTTCTTTTTACTTAAGAGAGAACATTGTGTTATGAGATTAAGGAAACAAATGTTATTTGTAATTCTAAAATCTGAAAGCGCTCCTTTAGTAATAAATTATCTCTCATTCAAAATAAAACAAACAAAACCAGAAAAATCATATACACACAAACATCTACAAAAGAACTCTCCAGTTCTCGTTTTTGAGTACCATAATCCAGAAACTAGGGCAAATAGGGGAAATTATCACATATAAATAGCAGTAGCTTAAGTTACTATTTATATTTTAAAACTTCTGTTCTGAATCTCCAAGGTGCCATGCTTCTGACTTCAGACCTTGAACATATGGAAAATGTGTGCAAAGAACAAATTAGAAAGAAATATAGCACTTAGAAACTGATTTGCAAATGCTGATTCCCAGGTTCTAGTATCTCCAACTAAATACCAATTTTCATCTCAGCTGTGGACACACCATCAGCACTAGTATTTTGATTTACATTTAAATCCCCCTTTGTGAATACCAGATCATTCCTCCATACTTCATTCCAAAAAACATGGGCTCAGTGGTGCTTCTCAGCAGAGCCTCAGTCACTGCACACAGTGAACTTCCAATGTACATTATTATGATCAAGTACAATGACTGGGTGGAGCTCCAAATCCATAATTATTTTACTACTGCTGTTTAGAAATTTCCAAACCATGAAACACTGAGGGTAATCTAACCACATGTTTAAAGTTTCTCCTGGAGGGCTACTATAGAAGAAAGGGTTGGGCATCTCCTTAGAATTAGTAGCAGGCTATGATTTCCTAAGCATAATTTCCTTTGCTCCCAGCATTGCATTGCTCTTCAATGAGAATACAATAGACATATGTTGGTCTTGTTGTTCTCAACAAATTATTTTTTTCTCAAAATACTTCACTTAGCTACAAACTATATTTACTGCTCATTCTCAAGTGAAAATCTTCTCTATCTGTCCATCTTCATCACCTCCTATAGTCCTAGCAAGCATATAGTGGGTATTTATGTTCCACTTGGAATTTCATAAGCACTAAGCAAACCATATTTTCAATGAATAGTCCAAGCAAAAAATGTTGATTAAGTTGTTTCATTTGGCATTGCATTTTTTTCTTCTACATCAAATTGACATTTCTAAACTCAGCCAACAGTGAATTATTTTATGGCTACACCCAATTCTCTGCAACACTATCTGAACTGGACCCAAACCTTTGTAATTTAACAATTTAATATCTCAGATACTGTCACATTAATTTCATTTACTTTAAATCTTATAAGCACAAAAGTTTTTAAGTCTGTCAAACAAGCTGCTCACTTGAAGTGCAATATTGAGTCGAAACTCTTCTACATTTTTATGGAATGTAAAACCCTTGCTGGCCTCAAAGTGATTATATGACTATACTCTTCACATGAAAAGTGAAACATGTTAATTTATTAGCGTAATTTCTGTCAGTTCTATCATTGTTTAAGTAACAAGAGTACTTCAAGCAAAGAACAGTAATATGATGTACAAACTGAGGTGAGTAGAACCTAGTGATTTTGCATAAATTAAAGGAGACTGGATTTCTACTAATAAAAAATGATTGATATCTCTATTAAAATGTTAATGTTTGTCCAAGCAAAGTGTTGCTATTATAGTTTTTCTAATTATTCTTGTGTTTAATTTAGTGATTTTTTCCTCAGACTATTACAATCAATTTGAAATTATTAATATTCAATATGTTAATGTTGTAATAAGTAGCCCAAAATGCACATGGTAATTCATTTAAAACTTTCAGAAAAATGGAGAGTATCCTAAAGACCATTATAGAAGACTGGGTAAATAACTTCAGATATATAATAGAATAAAATATAAACATGGAAATTAACAAAGCATAATTATACATTGGGTTGGGTTAACATTGCAACTGTAATCTTGAACAAAATAAGTCAGACTGTTTTTATGATTTTATTTATATAAGGTGAGGTAGACACAGATAGTCTGTAATTTTCATGTTAAGGTAGTCCTTGTCCTTGAAGATGGGTAATGATGGGAAACTATAAAGGGATTTTAGGAGATTCTGAGAATGTTCTTTATCTTGATTTGGGTACTGGCTATGTGATTTTTCCTTGATGTTTGCTCGTATTTTCTGTGTATATTATTACATTACTGTGGAATAAAACAGTACTACGTCTATTATTTTTGTATAAAACATGCCATTTGGTAGTTTTCTTAAGCAAGGAATGTCAGTTTCTCCTATATAAAAACCTATTAAAACAAAAAGTATTGTTAAATTTATATATCGACCCCTGATAGCATAAACCTTTTTCAATAATTTTTTTAATTTTTATTTTAAAGAGAATAAAATCAAACAAATCAGAATAAAGTTAATCAGAACAGAACAACTGAAGAGATACAGAACTTCAAAACAAGATAGTAGGAAATCAACAATAGCTACCATAGTGGCTCTTGTTTTCTTCAAAATATCTGTCCATATCATTAGACATAATAAACTCAAACAAAAACTAAGCAGAATAAAACCAATCAAAACAAAAGAATGAATGCATATTTTAAAGAGAACAAAACCAAACAAAATGAAACAGAATAAAGTCAATCAAAACAAAACAGTGGAAGTGACACAAGATTTCAAAACAAGGTAATAGAAAATCAACAATGGCTGCCATAATGCCTCTCGTTATCTTCAAAATTGCTGCCTGTACCATCAGACATAATAAAATCAAACAATACAAGACAGAATGAAATCAATCAAAACAGAACTTTGACTATAACAAAAAATAAAACAGAACAAAACAAAACAGTGAGAATATTGGATTTCAAAAACATGGCAGAAGGGAATCCCCATATTTGATATATTGCATATTGTTATCCTCTAAACAGATGCTCAGACTACTGAACTCAGACCTGCAAAGTCAATAAAACAATAGGAGCATTAAGTTGTTTTGGTACTTCAGATGCTATCAACTCAGCTTGTCCTCTGAATCAGCCAGTTGTTTATGGGAGGGAGATGTTCTTGACTCCCAGCCCATGTGCTAGTTGGCTCACAAGAAGGGTGAATTGGGTTCTTGTTCTTCTTGTTTCTCCGCCCAGAACCAGTATGGTTTCTACTGACTCATGGGAAGGGTAAATTTGGCTTCTTCTTCTCCCAGGACCCACATGGCTTGCGGCGGGTCATGCGAAGAGCAAATTGGCCTCTTGTTCTTATTATTACTCCTCCCAAACCTGTCACAGATTCTGCCAACTCACAGGAAGGGTGAATTTGGCTCATTGTCCTCCTGAACTGCATGAAAACTATTTGAATATTAATGATACTATATCTGTGAAAAATGAGTATACCAAATAATGTACTTATTTTTAAACAAATGTGATCCTTTTAGAATCCCTCTGTTGCCAGTATCTAGTTGTGAGAAATTTCTGGCTGAGTTTAAGAGAAAAGACACTAAAACAAAAGGGAAACTATTAAAGTTTAGCTTTGGGTGGTTAGGAGAGAGCCCTATGCTGAAACTCAGATTTATTGCCATAAACTAGAGAGTTTAAGTCCATGGCTAATGTTTCTACTTGAAGTGAAATTTTGTTGTAGGATTTGTTTGCATTTCCTATTATTTGACATAGTTCGAAGTCTGCATCATCTACTAACCAAAGGAATAATGAGCCAATCAATCATATTGACAAATCTTCAAATGCTTCATCCTGGGAACATCATATCAGGTGAGTAAAAAATGATTAATCAAATAAATAAGATCATTTAATAATATGAAAAGTGGATTATGGTCTTATGCAGAATGAGTATCACACACTTAAAAATGATTAGCAATAATCACTGGAATGGAAGGCTGTTTCCAACCAATGATGGCTGATTCATTATGGACAAAAGAAATTAGTATGAGTCCCTCTTTAAAATTCAGGAAATGCGTTTTCCAAAAGAATTAAAAAACAGAGAAGAATTTCCTGCTTTAAACCTTTCTTTTCTTTTCTTTTTTCTTTTTTCTTTTTTTTTTTTTTTTGAGTATGTATGAATTCTCTCTTTTTACATTGGATTAACTGATGGGTCACCATTTCAATTTCCAATGCATTTTAGATATGAAATTTTCATTACTCTTAACTGTGAGAGAAGAATGGGCTAGTTGAGCTTACTTGATTTTTTAGATGTACTGTTAATTTGTATTATATAGTTATGATATTTACATCTGGTATGTGAAATCAAATTTGTATAAATAGGAAAAGTCACATTATATACATATACAGATGATTATGCATATTTAGGAATTATAAATGTGAACATCAGAACTAAAACAAATATATCAAAATGAAAGTGTATTCTTTGACCCATATCTGAAATCTGTGTATAATAAAAAAGGATCAACTTTTCATCAAGCATAGTGTATATAACACTTTACTGAAATAGAATTACAATAGCATAAAATTTGTGTACTTCAAGTTTGAAGTTCAGTGTGTTTTAGTGCATTCACAGAATTGTGAAATGTCATAGCAATCTAATTTTGGAACATTTTAATCAGTCAAAAACAAAATCTTGTACCTATTAGCAATTACTTCCACCCTTTTTTCTCCCTTTTTTCTTGTTTCAACTCAGCATTCACTAAGTATTATTGTGTCACTATAGATTTCCCTATTTTGGACCTTTCATGTGAATAGAATCACACTGTATGTTGCTTCCATGACTACCTTTTATCAGTTACATTCATATTTCGGGTTCTTTAATATTCTGCCATGCACTAGTATTTCACCCTTTTTATCAATGAATGATATATTCCTTGTAAGAATTTCTACTCAGATCACTTGCCCATTTTTAATCTACATTATTTGTCTTTTTGGTGTCAAGTTATGTGTTCTTTATATATTTTGATAAAAAGTTTTTATTATATATGTATGTGATACATAAGTTTTTTGCACACTGTGGATTATCTTTTCATTTTTTGATAGGTGCTCTTTGGTTCAGAAAAATTTTAATTTTGATGTAGTCAAATTTACTTTTGCTTCTTATGTTTTTGCTGTTATATCTAAAAAACTACAGAGCTTATCAAGCAATATGGCGTATGTCCAAATTTATAAAAATAATTATGATAAAAGATATATTGGCACTACTCTGTCTCAGAATACCTACCCTCCTTTAGAGCACTCCTACCCCGTCATTCTTGTCACTTTCTGAACCAGTTTGGAAGTTGAAGTCTTTATAAGGTGCGATTAAAAAAATACAGTGAAAGTTGCTGCCAAGAGCCACAGTGTGTTCTCATCCAACTAGTACAGTAATTCACTGGATGTGACATGATTTGACTTCTGATTTTTGCCCAGTGTCAGAATGACCACAAAAAGTAAATGGTTTAAATTGATTTACAATGTTGGGGTACCCATGACAGCCCAACAGAAGATATTCACGAAAGAGGAAAACTTCCAGAACTACTTCACAAAGTGGCTATGATGGGATAAATGTGCTCAAAGTAAGGGAGAATATTTTGAGAGTACTGATGGCAATGTGTCTTTGTATTTTGAGTTTCTCATACAAGAAAAACCATATGATACTTAAACATGTGTGCCTGATTTATTCACTTAAAATTATAGTCTCAAGGTGCATCCATTTTCCTACAAATGCCTGAAGTTCATTCCTTATGGAGAGTAGACCTATATGGTGCATAAATACTACAAGGATTTAAAAAAGAGAGAATGAAAGAAAAAAATGGAAATAGAGCTTTTTCAAATGGAAAAGGAATCAAGAATTAGAGGAAGCAGGGAGAGATGTGAAGAAAAGGGGATAAAAACTAAAATGTGATATGGACACATTGAATTCCCCACAATAAATGTAATTATTGCATACTATAATCATATACTAATAAAAATACACAATTAGGGCAGTAAGACTTTTACTTTAATGATTTAAAAAGAAAAATTCATTCACTATATTTTTATCATGCTTCACATTGTTTAAAATAAAGTCATGATGATTTACTTCTGTGTTTTTCTATAGGGATTTTATAGTTTTCACTGTTAGGTTTTGGTCTATGACCACTTTGAGATGAATTTTGTATGGTGTGGGAAAGAAACTAAAATTTATCTTTTCCACATTGGCATTCATTCGCCTCAGCATCATTTGTTGAAAAGATTATCTTTTTATACTCATTTTAGAATCTTTTCCAGAGCTGAAGTCTTTGCCTAAAATCATTCACCTGAAATCATGTATTCTAGACTCTCAATCATATTTTAGATATCTATGTGTTTATTCTTACGTATTTCCTTGTTTGCTGACTTGTGTAACAAGTTTGTAGTTAATAAGTGTAAGCATTCCAACTTTCTTTGACAGGATAGTTTTTGCTATTCTGTGTTACAATCCTGTGTGATTTTAGAGGGTAAATTTCTAATTTCTTAAAAAAAAAGGAAAAAGCAAAAGCTGGATGTTTTCTTTAATGGAGAATATATTGAATCCTCAAATCAATTTGTAAAAAGTGATCATTTTAACAATGCATGACATCACACAAACATCAAATGTCCTTGCACTTATTCAGATTGTTTTTACTAATACTTTTTGGTTTTTAACACATGAAACCTGGTCTTCTTTGTACAGAAATACATTTTATTTTTGTATATTGTTCTTGTGTTTTAATACGTTGCCAAATTTGTTTATTGGCTTTAATAGTTCTGTTTACTGGGTTTCAGTAGCTACATATATAACTTCACATGATAAATAGAAAAAATTATCAGTATATTTAAAACCATGTTTCTTTTCATGATTAGTTGTTACGATTTCTTGACTTGTTGCTACAATCTCTAGTACAATATAAACCAGAGATATGAAGAGCAGAAATTTTTAAAATTCTTGATCTTGGTGAGCATTCTGTCTTTTTCCTTAAGAAAAATTTTAATGTGGGTTTTATGCATGTATGTTTTAACAGATTAAGAAAGTTTCTGCTTATTTATATTTTGCTCAGTAATTTGATGATGAATTTTTATTCCCTCACGTTTTAATTTTTGTTTAAGAGAACAGAGACACCGAAAAGAAAAACAAGAAGCAAAAGAGACAAACAAACAACAACAATAAAGCCAATATCATAACAGTAAAGGTTAACAAAACAAGATGACAGGAATTTGACAATGATTGTAATATTGCATATTGTTACCTTCAAAAGGGTTGTTTAGATTAACAGATATAGACTTGTAAAATTGATCTAATCATGAGTATTAGCTGTTCTTTTCCAATAACTAATACATTTAGTAGTATAGTCATTTTAGCTATCTTACATATACATATATACAAATTTATGTCTTTTTCCTTTGCCCTTCCTTCTTTCCTCTATCCCAATTAATTTTCCTCTTTAAGCAGTTTCTTACCCTTGCACAGTATTTATTGTAGATTTTGGATCGTATATACTTTTTCAGTTTCTTACACTCAGGACACAATATGGTATTTACACATGTGGGTTTGATTTATTTGACTTATGAGTATGGTCTCAGGTCGTGTCCATTTACTTATAAAAGTCTAGATGTACTCTTTCTTGATAGCTGAGTAATACTCAATCGCATAAAAATACCACATCTTTTTATTCATTCCTTGACTGATGAGCACCTGGGTTGTTTCCAATATTTGGCTGCTACAAATTGTACTGCTATAAATATGGGTGCACATATATCACTGTGATATAATGTTTTCAATTCTTCTGAGAAAATGTCCAGAAACAGGATAGCTGGGTCAAATAGAACCTTTAATTCTAGCTTTTTGAGGAACATCCACACTGATCTGCACAGTGGTTTCACCAGTCTACACTCCCACCAACAGTGCAGAAGAGTTTCTTTTTCCCTACCATCCCTCCAGCATTTGTTATTGGTTGATTTCTTGATCTTGGCCATTCTTTCTTGAGTGAAATGGAATCTCAGTGTTGTTTTAATTTGCATTTCCCAAATGACCATTGATGTTGAACAATTTTTCATATATTTATTTGCCATTTGTATTTCTTCCTCTGAGAAGTGTGTATTCATCTCAGATGCCCATTTTGGACTGGGTCCTTGAATTTTAGGAGGCTGATTTTCTTTTAATTCTTTCTATGTTTTAGATAGAAGTCCTTTGTCAGAGGGACAGTTGGCTAAGATATTTTCCCAATTTGTGAGTTTTCTTTTCACTCTGTTGGAGATTTCCTTTGATATGCAAAAACTTTTTAATAAGACAAGATTCCAGTTTTTGATTCTGGAAAGCATTTCCCATGCAGTTTGATTTTTGTCCATGAACTCTCTGCCTACTCCTATGTCGTCAAGATTTTTACCTACTTTGTCTTCCAGCAGACTCATTGTCTCTGTTTTAATATTCAGATCTTTGATCCATTTGACTTTATTTTAGTGCATGGTGATAGACATAGATCTAGTTTTAGTTTGCGGCATATGGAAAGTCAGTTTTACCAGCACCACATGTTAAAGAGGCTGTCTTTCTTCCAGTGTACATGGTTGGCCCCTTTGTCAAAGATAAGGAGGCTGAGTGTGTTTGCAGTTGTGGCTGTATCTTCTAATTTATTCCATTGATCTTGATGAAATGGTTTTTGATTTTATCAAATGCTTTTCTAGCATCTATGGAGAAGTTCTCAGTATTTGATCTTTATTCTATTAATTAGGTTTATTACATTGCTTGACTTTTGATACTAAACCATGTCATATCCCTGGAATAAAACCTACTTAGTTATGATCTAATCCTTTGGGTACATTATTAGGATTGGTGTTTTATGTTTTTTTTATAATCATTTGATAGTTTCCTTCTATGTTTATATGGAATGTATGTTTGTAGTATTTTTTTTCTTATGATGATTTATACTTAATTTCCTTTTAGGCTGTGGTTTGTCCTAACCCTTAACCAGTTCTGAGATTGCCAGCAAATTCTTATTGTTTTTGGTGATGCCTGGGTATTAAACAATTTTCTCTGAGATGAAACCTGAGGCAAGTTACATAGCCACTCTACCTGAAAAAGAGTGGTTCTTCCAGGAGTTGGAAATTCAGGCAAAATCAAAATTGTGCTCTGGGGATAGTGTTTTCAATGAAGTTCAAAAAGTAGTCAGATTTCTCCACTGACCACAGTAGTACCCATTTTGACTACAGTGCACTGAACTGAGGAGGGAGAGAAAAGGAATACACCCAAGGTAAAATAAGTATTTTACCTTTACATCACTATTTTACTGAGCTTAAGTACTTTCTCTTGAATGGACAATTTTCAGTTCATTTTATGAGTTTAAAAATTGCTGAATGTAGAGAGCGGCAAAGCTTCACAGCTGCCGCCCCGCCTCTCTGGCCTGTGGGCATCCAGTGCGTCAGCCTACATGTCCCATGATCCTCCCCTGTCCCGCCAGGAAATGACGGCCTGTCCACGCCCCCATACGATGACAGCTTCCACTCCCGTTTCTATATAAACCTTGAACATTCCCATAATAAACGAAGACTTGATCGGATACTCATCTTGTCTTCCTTTCTCTCTCCTCTTGCCCTGTCCCCATACCCCATTTCGTCTCTCCTCCAGGCGAAACCCACGGACTGATCCGCGGGCCGGATCAGCAGAACTTAAGAAATTGCTGATTTTAGTTGTTTTGGCCATATTTTCATTGTTTTAAAGTAAGAATGAATTCACCAAGGATCTCACTTTGGCATTTCCAAAAAACAAACAAACAAACAAAAAAAAACAAAAAAAAAAACCATATTCTAGAACATAAAATTCAAATATTAAAAAAATTCATGGAAAAAACCCTTATGATAGAAAAAAATGAGTCATCTCCTTAGTTCCATGATATTGCTTTTAAAATATTTTTTTGAGTAGTATATATAAATTGTACACATTAATGGGGTTTAGTGCAGCATTTTAACATATGTACATAGTATGCACGTATCAAAACTAGCCTCCCTTCTACCATCTCTGCCACCTTTACTAATTACCATTTTAAATTCAAGTTGATTTTCCATCTTCCAATATCAGCAAGAACATGCAATGCTTTGGTTCCATATATTCTTGTACTAACTGGCTTATTTCATTTAATATGATACCTTCTGCTTCCATGCATTTTGCTGCAAATGACAGTATCTTGCCTTTTTCATGACTGAAAAATAGTCCATTGTATATACATACCACATTTTCCTTATTCATCTGTTGATTAGCATCAGAGTGACTCCATATTTTAGCGATTCTGAACTGTGCTGCAGTAAGCATGGGTGTTCAACTATCTCACTTGATATTATTATAAGTTCAAAAGCTGAAGTGAAACTCATTTTTGCTACCATTAATTGCACAGTGGAATTTACCACTCCTTCATTCCATTTTGTATATGCATGGTATTTATTTCAAAATCATATCTAAATTTGTTAAGTATTGAGTAGGAAAACACAGATATAATGTATAATATCTGTAGCCAATAATTCATGCTGACATTTCATGCTATGAAATGACTAAAACTCATGAACACATATGTGATACTGATACAAAATGAAATATAAATTCAGAGAAAGAAGAGTTTATTCCTTGTAAGAGTCATGAGGAAGACTGAATGGTAGAAGTGACATCCACATGAATGTTGAAAAGTAGAAGAAGTCTATAGGTTAAAGTATAATTGAATTATATATCAGTAAATTTATAAACAGTGTTTTGTCACTTGTTTTTTGTTTTGGTTTTTGTTTTTGAAATAGGGTCTCACTTTGTTGTCCAGACTGGTCTTGAACTCCTAAACTCAAAGCAATCCTCCTGGCTTACTTCCCAACTATCTGGGCTTAAATAATGTTTTTAAGTTATAGAGAATAGTTTTGTTTGTCTGGGGCAATTATAAGTCTCATAGTAAATAAATAGAAAGTTGATGGTAGCTTCTGAAGGTGCCTAAAATAAAATGAGAAGATAAGATAATATTAAGGAGAAAAATGAAAGGTATGAAGTAGTGCTTCAAGAAGATTAATGGATAGTAAACATGAAACGTATTGGAGAAAAAAGGGACTAATTATGAGTTCACTGAATAGTTCACTAAAGGGTCTCTTTGACCAAACTTTAGTTAGGCTTCTCTGAATCCTCTTCCAACTAAGTGTTGGCTTTTGTACTTTGATATCTCTTAGCCTGGGATGCTATAGAAAACTTAACAGGCTGAATCTCACAGTCCAGGAGGCTGAGAAGTCCAAGATCGTGACCCCAGCAGAACTGTTGTCCTGTAACAGCATGCTTCATGGTTTGTAGATGGCTGTTTCTTTTGGAGAATTAAAGAGGAAGCTATTGCCATTTCCGACATTGGTGCTCCACCTACACGACCTAATTTCTTCTTAAAAGTCTCACTTTCTAACACTATCAAACTTAGGGCTTAGATTCCTTCATATAAATTTTGGGAGAACACAGTCGGTATCCAACAGAGTGCTTTTCATTACCCAATCCTAGCATTTTCTTGTTGAGTTCAATTAGTCTTTGATATTTATCACCTTTGAGGCCTGATGGAATTTCTCATTTCTTCCCATTCTCCATGTGATTCTTGATAACCCTGGTTTGCTTACAAGAATCCTGTCAAATCCATGCAGCCACATCTCTACCTAGCTTCTTCAGCTACAAATTCTCTTTGTTTCCTTGGTATGTGAGTAGTTGATTCAAATTTTCCTCCCTTTCTGTGAAACTACATGGTAGTCCGTACAACTATTGTGATGTTCCTGAATAATGCCTGCCTTGTCATTCCTTTATAAGTGTCAGGTTTTTCTTTATCAATTATAGAACAGTGACTCAGAATCATGTTCATTATTGCTCTCAGATCTTGCACTTGGTACCCTAAGTGAGCTCCTCTGAAGCCTTTCCATTAGTCTCGACTGATGAAGAACTCACAAGTTCTTAAACAGTTCTCTAGACAAATGTCCATTGAAACTAGTAAGGACAGATTTTGAAACTGCAGTTATTATGAGTTTCTCTGTGACATTTTCATACATTCACATACTACACTTCAGTGATGTTCACTTTTTTTTTTTAAATGGAAAGCTTTAATTGGAAAATTAGTTACTAGGGTTTTTTGTTACTAGTTTTTTTTTAAGAATTTTTTTAAATTTTAAATAGAAGAAAAGTAAGAAATTAAAGTAAAACAATTTCACTACAAGCCAATATGAGAGTAACAATAATCAGCACATTGCATATTGTTATATTCACAGCAATTATTTAGGTTATAAGTTATAGACATGAAACGTTGTCCAGAAAATTATCAGCGCAAAACTTTTGGCTCAATGAATCAAGAAAAACCAGCTACACGACTATCTTTTTTTGTTATGATTGCTCTATTATTTTCAAATAAACATTTCACATTAAAAATGAAATCTGAATATGACCCTGTGAAAACTACTTTTCACTCAAAATTCTTTTTCTTTAACTATCTTAATTAATTTTTCATAGATATTCACTCTGATATTCACTCTTCTTATTACCCTCTATTTTGCTCCCTCCCCTCACTGTCTGGAAGGACGATTTTGATTCTTATGATTTGGAGTAGATCCTATGAAGCTCCATCCAGGTCCAGTTACTACAGAAAGGTACTTCCTGGGTACACATTCTGTCACTTAGCTCCTTGATTTCAGTCCCTGGATCCTAAGTGAGAAGGTTTCCTTCCTGACTCTGTCTTGGGTGACGATTACTCTCTTACTCTCTTACATGGAAGTTTTTCTTTCTCGACCGTTCTTTTGAGTAGGAATTTTTCCATGACTACAAATTTACTAAGGATAACTCTATATGTCAGTAGCCTCCTTAGGAAACTTGAAATCTCCCCAAAGTAGCTCTTCTAAGGCCTACCTCCTCATTGCTTTCAAGCTTCTTTCCTCCATATCCACTTTCGATCTTTCCTTTCAATTTTCTGAAACCCTTTGATATGCCCCCTTTCAAACCTCTACTTCCGTCTGTAGATCCACCACTTCCACACTTGCCCTTGCACTTCAGCTACCCAGCAATATACAGTCACTAAAAAGCTGCGCCCTTTCCCGCCATCGAGTGTCTTGCTAGGAACTCAGGATCTTCTAAACTAGCTTCTTGAGACTGAAAAAGGAAAAGGCCCTTGGGGACATACTGAATATTTTATCTACTCAGGTGGGCTTTTAGCGACACCAAGGCAGGCCCTAGAACTTTTCTTTTACTTGCCTAACATGTAGTCCACAACTTTGTTAAGATTGCATATCAACAATAAATAAAACATTAAAGGTCTTCTCTACAAACATTGCATAAAAAAGTAAAGTCCTTATAGAGTAGTTAAATCCAGCTTGTCCTCTTTTTGGCACTAAGCAATTCAGATAAAATACAAAGTGAAACTACACAAGTGAGTGCTGAGTTACTGTATTGCCTGACTCATAATTAAGATTCTATTTAACTTTTACTAATTTTAGTTTTGATTGACATATAATACTGTGGATATTTATGAAGTTTATTTTGCTTCCTGCATGCAGTGGATAATAATAAATTCAGAGTAATTAGTAAATTCATCACATCATACTTTTATCATTTTTGACAATGAGTATATTTGGTATTGTCTCTTGTTAAATTTATTCACCTTACTGTGCCATGAGAAAAAAACAGCTAGAGTATTTCTGTATCTTTTATCTGTAGGACATGTGTATGTGTTCATCTTAGATACAGTAGTTTTTCTTTCATAAAATGATATGCCCAGGTTATTTTATAAAATAACTTTAAAAAATTCTACTTAAATTGGCTTACAAATAAATGAATGGTTATCTCAATTGAATATTCATAAAACTTTCAGAAATATAGATTACATAATATGTGTTTTAAGATCACATAGCAAGGAAATCTTTGATAAATAAAAATAGTTATATAAAAACAGTTGGCTTCTGAGTAATCAATTTCAAGCATAATGCAAACATTTATTTTTTATTCTCTTTGGGTTTACTAGACAAGAAAGTTAATGTTAAATCTACTGAATGTTTGAGACCATAATTTAACTTTCATCTAAGAACAAATGTGTAAGTAAAGATAAAAGCAAAAATAAATTTCTCAGTACATAGTCAGTACTTATTATATATCAAACACAGCAGTAAAATAATAATAATAATAATAATAATAATAATCCATATGTTTAACTTTTTAGTTTTTTTTGTTTTTGGTTTTATTTTGTTTGACTTAATATATGTGTGTGGTAAAAATAGTTAACAGAAAAATAACTCAAGATGATTGTCTACCTTCTTCTGGGTATAATAGCATATTTGTTAAAAAGAGTTTTGCATATCTTTTTGACAACTTGCTACCTTAGAGGTTTGCTTAGTACAGTAATATTCATTAATAATTTCTAAATAAGATAAAATACAAGTTTTTGCCTTTTTGAACATCTTGTTTTTACATTTTAGACAAAAGATACCTCTACTTGGGCCTGAAACTAAATATAAGAAAATATATTATGAGAAAAAAGCATAGAGCTTTAGGAAATGAGAAATGGTATATTCATAAAATTTGTAAGTCCGATTATATGGAATTCTGGAATGTGACAGTTGTGTGTTTTTTGGTTTTCTCTGTGAAATAATTGGATTCTTAGTGGTTAAAAATTATAATCTGTGTATGTAATGAAAACTTCTAAAATTAATAATGACCAAGGGGAACATTTCAGTATATTAGGATGGTAGGATTTGTTTTCAGTATTGAAAAGTATATAATGTATGAGGGATGTGAATTTTTGTAAAAGAATGAAAAAAGAAAGCAGTTTTATTCTACAGCAAACTGACTAGTTGTTCCATGAAGGGAAAGGGGAAAATGTAGGAAGAAAAAGAAAAACCTTAATGAATATAAGAAACTTGAAAAATTTTGTGAAAAAGAGATCTTATCTAGTTAAGTTTGCTAAAGATTTGACTATTTTTCACAAGTATTTTAAAAACTGAATCTTAATATTAAAAGTATACTGTTGAGAAATTAAAATTCGATTATCTGCTTGTCAAAATAATTTTCTTAGAATATTGATATGCTTTAACAAGAGATTATAAAAGCTTTTATTTTTTAAGTAACCTGACCAAAAAAAAAGAAATTTATAAAAGGAATCTGGGTCTTTTCAGAATAAGTCTGACTACATATTAACTTTTATTACACTATTGGTTATTTCAGAGAACCTAAGTATTGTTTCATTGTGATCTAAGATCTTATGTAGTCTACTGTTCAAATCTTTCACAAAAAACTTTTCTTAAAATCTAAATAAAATATTCTTGTTCTCGAACTAACTTGAAAATTTCCTTAGGGCTCCTGGAAAACTTCAAAATAAAATTTCTTTTATGTTTTAAAAGAAACATTGAAAACAACTCAAACTATAAATAAAAAAAAGATAGATAATAGGAAGTAGAGAGAACTTTCTCAAATGGGAAGGATATCAAGAGACAGGCAGGGAAAGGGGATGAAATAAGGAACCAAGATGTGTTATGTACATGTACCAGCTCACACAAGAAATGCTAACATTATGGACTGCAAAAGTATCTAATAAAAAATAAATTAAGAACCCCCCCTGATAATACTCTGCTTATTTATTATTTAAAATTACTTGTAAAGACATTATTAAATAAGAGGTATGTCTAAATTTCCCTCGGTTATATTTACGTGAGTCAAATGTTGTAACAGAAACTATAGGGCTGGGAGTTTGGCTCAGCGGCTTAAGTGCCTGTATGGCAGGCGCGAGGCTGTGAGTTCGATCTGCCACAAAAAAATAAATAAATAAATAAAATAACAGAAACTATGAATTCCTCAAAATTTTCTAATACCTCATTGTCCATGATATCCTTGATATAATATTATCAGCAATAAATTTGGATATTTCATTAAAATTTTGAATGCCACAGAAATAATCAAGTTTTCACTTGAAATGAACTCTACTCAAATCCTATGATCATTTTGAGTGGTTTTTGTTGTTGTTTTTGTTTTATCATTCAGAGGTAGCTTTTATTTTACTTCAATGCTTTTCTGAAAGTGCTTACAAACAAAAATGAAATATTTATTTTTTATCCCTAACTCAACTTCTCAAAAACTTGAAAAATCTGACTATTGTTATTTCCATAGCACTATAGTGATTTGCATATTTTCTATAAGAATCTCTTCTTATTACAATGTTGCATGATTGGAAAATCTGGTTGTTCACAAAGGCTTTGACTAGAATATTACATTTGATGAACCTGAATCAAATATGACCATTCAACTTTGGGTATTAAATATTACTTTATTGAGCTGATGCCTTCAAAACCTTTTTGTTAAAGCTGTCCTGCTACCTGGCTTGCAGGGGTTCTAGTCTTACAAAAGAATAAAGAATATCACTTCCATTATGGGTTAAAATTGCAGACTGTTGTTTCCAGTTTTTATTGTATCCTTCTGACTTTGCATTACTGAGTACTATTAATGCTGCCCTTTTCTCCAAGCCCTGAAAGCTGAAGCTAGATGCCTTGGTACAATCTTCAAAGAGATAATAAAAAGTCAACTCTGAGCCACATACTCCTGCTCCTTTTTGACCACTAGTAAAGTTTACAGAAATACCTGAAATTGTCACACAAGACATTTAAACTGCAATCTAGGAAATTTGTTGGAGTGCCGCTGCCAATTTTGAGGCCAACAATCTAGAAATCTTCTTGACTGGCTGCCTTCTAAACTCAGAAAATGGTTTTAGGACTACTGCTTTTTGTTTTTCATTCATGTTCATAGACATTCTTCTCATTGAATCCTTGATTGCTTGTACCATCCAGGAAATAGGCTTTACTGCCAAGTCCTAACAGGTACTACTTGAGACAGACAGGAAGAATTTCCCATCCAACCCCCACACCCACAACCCAGCCCCACAGGAGAGGGGCGTGGCTTGGCCAGCATCTGTTGCAATCCTCACCTCACTTCCCTTTGCTTCCCCCCATTCTTCTCAATGGATTAGGACAACTTACTTCAGGATCCTTGATTGTTATCTAACAACCATTATCCATGCCACGCCAACATGGGTGCTGCTCTACTATTGCTCTGCTGTTCCTACTCCTGCAATTTCAGGTACTACTGTTGTCTATTTGCAGGTGGGAGGGAGCACTATGGTATGGGTAGCAAGATCTGGGTCTGTTGTTAATACTAACCTTCCAGAAGATTCCCTGGTTTTAGTCCTGCCCCTCACTGCATCATCACCATGACAGCTGAGACTGTCCTGGATCCCTGCATCAATCACAGACTTGTACTTGGGCCAATCAAAGGCCTGAAGCTACTGTATATATGCAGCAGCCCAGAACCATCTCTTGGGTTAGTCCACAAGGGCGTCCTCCAGTGCACTAACCACCGTGGGCTGCAGCACATGCCCTGTTAAGATAGAGACTAGCTTTTTGGTCCCACAAACCTGCTCCTGGTTTATTTCCTGGTGAGTGTGGGCTCCAAAAGTCCTGTAAATCTACTTAAAACAGAGCAGTCATTTCAAAAGAAAGAGAAATAAACACTAAGATGGTTAGTTTAGTGTTCAGTGTTAGCAATAAAGAGCTCCAGAGACCAGCAGCTAGAAGGGTGTCCAGCACTAGAGAGCACAGGATGATGGAAACAAACAGTGGCAGTGACCTGCAGTTGTCTGTGAAGACTGTGGACATCCAGCATTGTCTGGTGTTACCTGTTGACATCAGGACTGCTTCCTATCCACTGATACCCATACTTAATTCCTTGTCAATAATTCACACTTTTTTGGGACATATTTGTAATTGAAATTCATCTTTTCCCCTAACTGCCATGTTTGGAGTAGTCCCTGAACCTATTACTGTATTTATCTGAGTTAAGTCTGTTTTGCCTTTCCTTAATAAATGTTGCAATATACATAGTTTATCAAATGACAATAGGTGTGTATGGAAAGGAGCTTTATTGCACGAAAGTGTAGTACTTTATTTTTGAATATAAGGTGAAAGAGGATGGAAACAGAAGTCCGCTTCTGGTCTCAGTCAAAGGAAGAGCAGTGGTAGGGCAGACTTCTGACTTCCTCTGTTTATTTTACCTGTTATGCCACAATAAGAAGGAGACATTTCTGACCACAAAAATTTGGTGGTGGAAATTTTAAACCGTGGTTGTTCAATTAACTTTCATCAAACAGTAAAATTCCAAGATACAAAGTTGATATCCTTACTATTCACATTTTGGTCCAAGGCCTGGTATCTTAAAAAACTCAAGTTTATCGGTTAAGAAGGGGCATGTATACTCTTATGGAATTCACTGTATCTGTGAAAAGGACATTTTGAAAGAAAAAAATAAGCTTTAAATTAAGCAATAAGTTCCCAGTTCATTAAAAACTGTGATTTTAAAAAAGTGTTATGCTCTTTATGTATGTCCTATTATTTTTTTACGACACGGAGGCTATGCAATTGAATCCACTGAAAACATTACGATAACATCACCTTCTTTCCTTTCATGAAAAAAAAATATATGGGATTTTTTGCTAAACTGATTTGAGGTGAAAGTCCCAGAAATTACTTTCTGGAATACAAAAGACTAAGTTTCCATTCCTAGAACTACTTGAAAGCAGGCAGGATGAAAGTCAACTCGTGAGTTATGAGTAAATTTTAAGGAGCCAAAATGATTTGTGTGTTGATTAATAATAGCTAGGTATCATATATAAAAATATTTAGACTATTTTTCAGGTCAAGTTTGCAGCAAGGAAAAGAGTTTGAATGTCAAAAATATTTAAAACTGATGTACATCATCATCCTTTGGTTATCCAGGGTCAAGTTGATTTCACTGGGAAATTTATATTTAAAACGTATTCCTTGGATGACAGTAATATTTGGAAATTTGAAATCTAGGACTGGCAGTACTTTTCCAAAGCTACATCTCAAGGAAATATCAGTAGAGATTATTTCCTGATTGGCCATTTCTCTAGGGGGAGAAGTCTTAATCACAGGGAAATACTGGTCAGAGTAATTTATCCTTACAATTACATACTTTAAATGACAACTTTAGGGACATGTCCAGAGGGAATTCCAGCTGCATTTCTAAGCACTTAATAATCAGACCTTTACTACCTATCGAAATTTCTTTTTATTCATCAAACATGTATTCTTCTCTTACAATTTTTAAAAGCACTTTCTACTAAGAATAGACAGATGATCTCAGATGTGGTTTCTGACTCTGTCTCTTTGTACTTTGCAAAAAATTTAACAGAGCCATTTTTTTTCTTACACTAAAAGGAAAATGAGCTGATTTTATGTTTAAAAATGAATGAGGTATTAATTCTATCATCCAGATACAATTTCTTTCTAATTTGATGAACTACAGAGAACACACAATTTACCGTTTTAACTGCTTTGAGTATTGCCACTCAGTATTGCTAAGTACATTCCCATTGTCATGCAACCAAGTGCAGAATGTTTCATCTTGTAAAACTGAAATTCTATACCCCTTAAACAAAACTCATATTTTCCTGAGCCCCCAGCAACCATTGTTCTATTTTCTGTCTCTATGAATTTGAGTACTTTAGATACTCATGTAGTGGAATCAGACAGTATTTTTTGTGTGTGAAAGCCTTATTTTAATTAGCTAATGTACTCAAGATTCATCAGTGTTGTAGTATGCATCAGATAAAGTGCACTTTCTGAGAGCATTTCATTTTACTTCCTTTTAGTTATATTTATTTACATTTTTCAAACAAACACTTTGCTTTTTGTTTTATTTGCTTAATCTAACAAGGATTTTCCTATGTTTAAAAAAAATATGGGTGCAGGGGATGTAGGATGCTGTTACATTGTGTTCTTAGCATTTGTGAGGCTCTGGGTTCCATCTCCAGCGCTGTCAAAAAAGAAAAGAGAATAAAGTATGGGTCCTGAATTTTCCGTATGCACATTTACAGCTTATGGATTTGCTATTTATTCACCTCTATTTCTTTTGCTCCCCAATAATTCTGAATCCAGTTTGATTCCATGACTTTTACTTGGGGAGTTTAATTGCTGTGTTTAGCATAAACAACTTCTTGGCTTATTTTTATGTACTAAGTAATTATTTTGTTCAAAAATGACTTACAAGCATATGGTGTGGCAAATGGCAAGAATGATAGGATAAAAGTATGTTTGAAGCAAGGGGGAGTAGTTTTGGGTAGATGAATAGCAATGGTTCTTTTACTGTAATATTTTTAACAGTTTAAACATTCACTGTGTTTTAAAATCAGATTATGGTTTTATGGAGGAGACAGGTACCACATCGAAAATTATTTTAATAAATCAAAAGTTACAGCTTTAGCAAGATCTTGAAGGTAAAGATAAATTAATATTTTAGTCTATAATAGGGTTACAGAAATCACCAAAGACATGAAATTTTCCTCAGAAAGTGACTTAATTTGATATTTATAAAAGAGGGAGGAGACCATTAAACAAAGAGATTAAGAAAGATATTTCAAGCAGAAAGAGCATATGTACAAAGAACTTTGGTGAGAAGAAGCAGGTAAGAAAAAGAATGCAGGATTTGTTGGCATGTCAAGACATCAGAGCATGGTAAAGGAGGACTGGAAAGATAAGGAGACCAACCACATCATAGGCTTTGGACCATGGAAATCCACCCAGATTTGTCAGGGTGGATGCAGAAATCATACTAAGAAAGGTAATTTTGTTACTCGGAATGGAGGTAGTATACTCTACCAAAAGTAGTGACCACAAAATGAAGTAGTGGAAATAAATATTCATTACACTTGTCATCAGATTGGAGCTGACTAGGGGAGGATAGGGTGGTAGCAAAGAGGAGATATACAATTCTGAATTGCAGAGCTAACTGTATGATGGTGCCATTTGTAGGAAACACTGGGACTAAGTTTATGGGGGGGGGAAGAGATCAGGTTTAGCATGAGACATGATAACTTTTGGCATATTAGATGTCTAGAGAATGCCAAGTAGAAAATTAACTGTGAAAGCCTATATCTCAGTCATATGCCATTATCATAACTGTTACCTTTTTTATTTCGTATTGGTTTGTGACAAGTGCTGTTCTACTGTGTGGGTTATTCAGTGTATGCTATCATTTATAATGGTAAAAAATTTTTTTCTTAAATGGTCCTGTTATGATTGTGTCTAGATTCATGCAGTCATAGGTGGGGCTTTTTCAGAGGTGGCCGAATCTAGAGCATGTGATTGATTCATGGTGCAATGCTAGGATTAAGTGTGGGTGATTATGAAATCAGTTTACTGATTGGTTTGGCACCACCTTAATCCTGGTAGCCTAGATCTGATATAAGGGACAGAAAGAGAAATGTCAGATCCCTTGTTTTTGGTCATTTTGCTACCTTCTGCTTGCCGTGAATTGTTTCTCTTCTGTGATGTCTGGCTTCCATGCTACCCTGCCTTGGAACCAGTGGACAATGGACTGAAATCTTTACAAACTGTGAGCTAAATAAACCTTTCCCCCTTTAACTCTGAGTGTTAAGCATTTTGTCTTAGCAACAAGAGAAAAGTAATGAAAGCAGGTCCCATAGGAAATATTTCTGGCTTGTGGAACATAGAACTTTTCTGCGCAAGTTTTCAACTCTGTCCTTGTGGCGGTGGGCGGGCTTAGATATGTAAATGAATAGGTATGTCTGTCTTCTAATAAAATTTATTACAAAATTGAAAGTTTTGTTTGCCGAACCACTGTTTAGGAAAGTTATCACACTTTAAATCATTTGAGATGTGTAGTGCTGATTGACATCCCTGTTTACTTACTTGATCTGTGGTTCTTATGGTTCTTTTACCAGCTCCTTTACCATCTTACTAGAAATGCAACTTTTTACTTTGTCCAGAGTTACAGAACCAGCTCAGGGTAGTGGAAACTAGCAACCTGTATTTATCAGACCTTCCAGGTGTTCTGATGCATGCTAAAATCTGGGAATCATTAGAGTAGAAGAGTGAGTCTCAGCACTGGCTGCATATTAGAATTAAATAGGATGATTTTAGAAAAACATTGTAATCCAAGAACACGGTCCATCCAGAATGATTCATTGTTCAATTATGATCATCAGTATATATTTTTTTATCTGTAAATATTTTTAGAAGTTTCTCATATCATCCTCACATGCTGCTAGCATTTAAACGACATTGATTTTGTATGAATATCCTACTGTACATTAGAAAGCAAACATTTTTTGTAAAATTTAAGTTTATTTCAATAATATTGCACCGAAAAGATTAATATTAGTGGAATTAAAGTTTATGTAGAAGTACTTCTCCTGAATTGAAAATCAGAAGTAAAAATTTATGTCATAGGAAGTTGCTTAATATAAATAAATAAATAGACTATAGACAAGTTGAAACTAATGGAGAGGTCATTTTAAAATTCATTTTCCTGGAACTGCTAGGGAAGAGAACAAGATATCAACAAGAAGCAAGCCCCCTCTGTAAACCAGTGCCATGCCCGGGCAGGCACCTCCAGGGGACAGCCAGACCCCAGCCTTTTCCCACGAGTCAGCACCATTTGTGGCCTGTAGGGAAAGAGAATAAGAAATCAACAAGAAGCAAGACCTCCCTGTGAACCAGCACCATGCATGGGCCACCTTTGCCAGGAGACAGCCAGACCTCAGGCCCTTCTGGCACGCAGACGTGGAAACAAGAAGAACCAACACACCCACCCTCACCACACACACACACTACCTGCTCATCTGGAGAAACACAGGCTGTGACGATAGCTATTGAGGTGAAATGCAATTTGATGCTTGAGCCATTTGGTATTTCACTGACTTTGCAGGTTTAGGGCCAGTGGTCTGATCATCTATTCAGAAGATAATGGCACACAGTTTGGCATCTATGAGGGATATCCTTCTTAAGGTGGTAGCCATTGTTAACTCCCTGTTATTTTGTTTTGAAGTCCTGTATCATTTTCACTGTTTTGTTGGGTTGGGTTTTATTCTGTTTCTTTTTGTTTGATTTTGCTGTATCTGATGCAATGGGCAGCTGTTTCAAAGACAGCAAGGTACAACATGGTAGTCATTTCGGATTTACTGTTGTCTTGTTTTGAAGTCCTTTATTGCATTCATTGTTTTGTTTTTATTGGTTCTATTCTGTTCTTTTTTTTTTTATTTCTACTATGTCTGAAGGTAACTGTAGCTGTTTTGAAGAAAACAAGAGGCATTATGGTAACCATTGATGATTTCCTATTGTTTTAATTTCCTGTGTAATGTCAGTTTGTTATGACTGGCTTTGTTCCATTTTACTTTGCTTGTTTTTATTCTCTTTAAAATAAAAAAAAATTTTCCTTTCTTTTGGTTTTCGAAGAATGCCTATACATTTCTTTAAATTCTGGCAAAATTTGAAAGAAAATTAACAAAATTAACATCAAGGTATTTCAGTGGTACTAGTCTAATTTCCTTACATTTATGAAAATAACACTTATCAGTGTACATAAAGCTAATAAAATGTTGAACATATTCCTCATAGATCCAGTCATTTCACTCATTTGAGAGTAAAAAATATCTAACCTTCTGTTTGGCATCCTTACAATAAAGAGATGCAGCATATATTACTTAAAGTACATGTACTTTTTTTCTTTAAAATGTTAAAGACTTTGATTTAAAATCCTGACTTTTATCAGAAAGAGGTTTTATATTTGTAGCAGTTTCCATGTTAAAATGGCTCTGAAAGTCATTAGTTCTTTCTGGAACCTCTGTTGCAACAATAATGGTTATGTGAGTTGTTCAAACTTTCCAGATTGCCAGATTTTATTATAATTTAAGGAATCATTTATCTCAGTTAAGAGCTAAGCCTTGGAGAAGTGTTTAGATGTATAGAAAAAAATTAAGACATTGTCATTAATTGATCAAGAGCTGCAACCTTCAGTGAAAGGGGGTATAGATTGGAGGAAACTGATAAATACAACTCTTTAGATTAACTGCATCGTCTTCATCCAGATTAAAGGTAAAACATTAGATAAGTAAGTTTCTTTATTTGAAGAACAGGAACAAAGACAATTTATTGGTAAGCTTTTTGTTGAAATCCTCTGAATTTTGTAAAATCTAAGGCACTTGGGAACCAGTATAAATTTGCTTTTGTGATCAGTCATATTTATCTTTCTCAGTTGCATAAAGTAATATTATTTTTCAGATTATTCCCTTAAGATTTAGTTTTGGACATGATTTTTACCTATACTCTGTAACCTAAATGTTTATTTAAAAAAATAGGCACACATTTGCAGATATAGTTTCTGCTTCTATTTATACCATCTACTAATATTGTTGAGCAACTTCATGAAGTATGAGAAAACCGTTGGTTAGGAGCATGAAGAACTATCATATTTAAAAACAAACTCATGCTATACTTTTATTTTTGTTTCTTAGGTGACTTTTAGAAATCTAAAACATTAAAGTGTTTTAACCAGAAGTATTTGTATAAAGTCAAATCTTGTTGTGTTCACTATTAACTCAATTTAATAGTTACAGCTACAATTCTAGAGGTACAGTTTTTATCACAATCATTCTGTGCCTCAATTGTTTGGGGAGAGGACTTACTAATTTGTATTTCTAACAAGTTCTAAGGGAATGTGGGTGGTATTTGCTGAGCACTATTTAAGGCCCACCAAGGTACATCATTAATAAGCCAGAAAGGGCCTATTTAATTTTATTCATTCAGGAAAAGATTGTAAGCCAGGGATTTAGCTCAGTGGCATAAGCACCTGGCAGGCATGAGGTTGTGAGTTCAGTCCCTGGTACCAAAAAAAAAAAGGAAAAGATTACAAGTTAAATCATACAACTGGGTTTAAGAGTGTGACTCATTTAGGGTTGGATAATCTGGGTGTTAGTCTCTTCTCTGAGACATACAAGTGGACCAGAGTCTGATCATGTGAAAAGAAAATTTGGACCCATACTACACACAGAAAACCACCTCAGAAAGCCAAGCCATATCTTTTACTGCAAGCAGTTGTGAAAACAAAACCACAACCTCTGTAGTAAGTTGTTCAGAATGGTAAGGGCATGGGCCATGAATACCAGCTTCCTGCTTTGTGCCTCATGCTTCCAGTTCAAGACCAATGAGAGAAAGCCAAATGGACTCCCAATTCATTCCCTTGCTTCAGGGGAGCCCATCTCCTGTGGCTCCTGTCCTGACCTCCTATCAGAGCACACCTGAAGCCTTCCTTCTTTTCCACTATGAAGTCTTCCTACCCTTCTCTCTAATTTTGAGCTTTTCCTAACACAACTGTGGTAGATGACTCCCTTGGCATAGCACAGTATGAATAAATACTCCCTGTTTTAATTTCTGTGCCTTTTTACTTTCAGAGTTCCAACAAGTACTTACTGTTTGATTCTGGGTAACTTAATGAAATTCTCTGTGCCTCATTTTTTATGAGTAAAACTAAAGTAATAATAGTGCTAATAAATGAATGCAATGTTTCTCATAACAGTGTTTTAATTATTTTCAATATATCAACTTTACAGATAACTAAAATAATATTTCTTATTGTAATACCTGTGTGTTATTTTTCAATATAATAAAAATACAAAATTTTTGAGGAAGCATGGAATTAGTATGATAAATTCTCTCTTAAAATCTCTGCCATGACAATATTTAATGAATTTTAAAACCCTACATTACAAAAAAATTGTATACATCAAGCAACAGATGTCTCTCTTTTTGTGACAGCTGCTTAGAAACTCATGACTATTACAATTAAAATTTTGAATATTTTTGGATTCTATTACTGGCATCATTATTTAATAAGGTATCTCAAATTTCTTTTGAGACAGGAATAGTAGCAACCAAAACATATATACAAAAACTATTTAAAAATAATTTTCTTTCAGATGCATTACTTCTACTTGTTTCTACTTATGTCTCTGTGTACCTTGCCAAGTATTTAGGTTTTTTTCAATGTATTAAAAACTTGTGGGCCAATGATACACCTCAGTGGCACAGCACCAGCCTGAACAGTGCAAGGTCCTGAGTTTGATTACCAATACAGAAAAACAACAACAACAACTAAAACAAAGAACAAAAAGCAAAAAGACTTGTATATTATTTTTTGAAAGTTCTGTTAATTCTATCACTGGAAAATTTCTATATATCTTTTTAATTTCATTTTAAAATCATTTTTAGTGATATATAGATATGCATATTTTATGAGACACTATGTGATTTATTTGTATAGTAAATGTAATTCCAATAAAACTATAAAGAAATAATTCTAATTTCACAAAAATGTATATTATAAAACTGAACCAGACAGAGAAATGAAAGGTCTCTTAACTGTAGCCCAATTCTCTGTATTCTTTTAAATGTGACTTCAAATATCGGTTTGATGTCAAAACTTCCTATATCTTTTTATGAGTTGGTCAACAGAATTATATGATTCAGGTCTTTTTATTAATGCATCTCATTTGCTTTTTGAGAAAATGTGCTTGTCTTGATATTTCATTTTTTTCTTTGTTAGTGACAGTCACTAAGTCACTAATATTCCCTGAGATTTCTAGTTTCAGTTTTTGAATTTCTAGATCTGTGCCACTGTCATCAGCAAAAAAATTATTTTAAAAGTCTAGCTAGGAAATATCACTGATCCAAATTCCTGTGGAAATACCAATCCACAGAGAGATTTGGCCCAATCTATTTAGTGCTTTTTCTATAGAAGCCAAGATGGTATATGGACTACGCTTTTCCTCTGTGGGGATAATAGATAAATTGTTAGGAAAAAACGTTGTGTAGTAAGTAGAATGATAGACTACAAATGGAGGCCTGACTTTAGTACAAATTAACTTCCCTTGATTCAATCAGTTTTCAAAACTTGGATAAAAATAACGACTAGCATTTATTGGATCTTATTCCTTGCTGTCTAGATACTTATTAATGTAATCTTACTGTCTTCATTTTACAGATAGAGCCAAAAAAAAGCTAAGTAAATTCCCCAAGCTTACACAGCTGGCGAACAGCAGGTGTGATGTGAACCCAAGATATTCACATTCTGAAACTAATCTCTACTGTTTCTTAAGAAAAATATATATTCTTCCCAAAATAAAATACCAATTAAAAAAATGAAAATCTACATAAGAAAGGCCAAAAAAAAAAGTAGTGAGAATTGTCCTCCTAATCCCAAGGAATCACTAATTCTTGTGACTAAAAGTAATATTAAATAGTTCTCAATTGCTTTCAATGGACTTTAGGTAATGTTTTCATGTATAATAGGACAGCAGTTTTCTCTCTTTTCTCTTGACTATGTCATATAGACTGGCAGCTGTAGAATTTCAAAAAAGCATTCTCTTTTAATTGGATTCATACAATATGTGGTAATCTGCATGAAAATGAGCAGGACTGAATATGGAACACTCTTAGGCAAAAGATGGCAGGCATAACTGAAAAGGTCCGCTCAATGCAATCTGAATTTAACATTTAATTTTCTTATTAGCTCCAGAAGGGCAAGCTGATTTTCCACAGGTGTAAGCAATATACATAATTAATGCCATACCTTAGGACTCTGAGAAAGCTCACTGGCCAGCATTAACTATATACATCCTAGGCTGAAATTTGATCATATCTGATATTCAGTTCTGAAGCTACAGTTATGAAAGATGTGATTCATTTTTACATTTGAAAGATGTTATCACTTCCTTTTGCTTCAAAGAACAGCTTTAGAAAGCCAACATGGCATTCTGTTGAGGAAAAAGAAAAATTCTCATTAATCTATGAACAAGAATCATGTGGACTGTTAAAACTGCAGTGAATATGAATAAAATTGGGCTGAGTAATGACATTTAAAGTAAAACAGAAAGATCTACAATTTATTTGCAGTTGCTGAGCTTTGAGCGCACAGTTAAATTGCAGTTATTTGAAACACGGGGTCCTTTCAAAAACAATTGGCGTCAGAACCATTTTCAGGCTTGAATTATGTGCATCTAAGATATTGTCTAACTATGTTTTGTGATGAAGAATGGATTCAAACCACAGTTGTTCGGAAGGCAAAGGGCTCCTAACTGCCAAGTTCAATTTCCAACATTGCAGTAAATGGAACAAAAGAGAACCAACAGGAATTTCACCTGAGTTTCAGTGACCTTACAGCAGACCTCCTCAGCTTTCTTTGAACATTATATGGTCTCTCTCTACTTATCACTTTCACCATATTATTTCATCAACCCCTGACTCTGCAGAAAGCCAATATGCCGAAATACCTGAGTAAAAAAAATCGCTGATTCTAGTAGGTTGATCTGAAACCAACAGAGACCCAAGTGGTTCACTTGTGATTAACTTGAGGAGAGTTCTGTGACTTGCTCAAAAGGAATTCTTAGAGTAGCCATTTTGTTTGGGTAGGTTAATGGTAAAGCAAACCATTTTCCCTTGTAATTTCTCTTACTTCTATCAATAATTCCTCTATAGATAAACATATTACTGACCAGTCAATTGGGAATAGTTTGCTATTACTGGGAACTGATCAGTATTGTTCCAGCTAAATATGAACAAAGGGAAATAATGACAAAATGGCTGATTGGGGCATGGTGAAATTTACAGCTGCAAAAATAGTCAAAACATAATTAAACCACAGGTACCAAAGTATTGTTTTTTGTTTATTTGGTCTTTGAAAATCTCATCTAAGTCACTTGTCCAACAAAGTTAGTCATCTTCAAATAATTATTTGCACTGACCAATTACATTTATTGAAGACCTTTACTTCAATGATGTTTTTATCATTTTTAATTTCTTTATTTGTATTGAGATAATTGTCATACAGTGCTAATCCTCATTTTTGGTGATACTGAAGATAAGAGATTCATTGACTAAAGCATTCATTCAAAAAATATGTTTTAAAACACTTCTGGGCAAGGCACTATTTTGCATGCTAGCACTGGGGAAATAAGCAAGGTATAGTGAGTACTCAAGAGACAAAACAGTTTGGGAAATAGAGAGTGAGGTTGCAGAGCTATTTTAGATTAGTGTCAGGAAAGCCTTTTGAAAAGGCAACATGAAGTATGTAATATTGTGATAGGAAAAAAATACAGTAGGAAGAATGAGTTTTGAGTACCTGGCATGAGTGCAAGTTCACTTTTTTGGAAGAATTGAAAGAAAGGGTGCTTTAAGTATAGTAGGTGAAAGTAGAGTGATGGGAGAATAAGATACATAGGCTTGCTGTGGCAAGACCTTGTACAACCTTGGAAACTTTTAATTGCATTCTAACTGCAGAAGGAAGGCACTTAGGGAGGAATCTGGTGGATTTACATATTCAAAACAGATCACTCTGATTGTTATTGACAGAATAGACTTTAGGGTGGGGAGGCAAACAGGAAAGGAGGGATGCCAATTAGGAGGCAGATAAACTACATATTTCTCTTTTGATTGCATCTGTGGAGAGAAAGTAAAGCAGTGGATACTGGTGGGAGGAAAATGGGAGAACGGAGGTGTAAAGCAAGAGGAGGATGTAGGAATTCCTCGTGTGGGAAAGTGGCAGGATGAACTGAACAAGGAGTTTGGGTAGATCTACAATCTGTACTGAGGGAGGCTTAAGAATAAAGTGTGTAAATGAAAAGATTTGAGTCAGTCCCTACTGTCGTTTCATTGGTGGAGAACAACTGAAAGAAACACCTGCAAACCAAGCCTAAGCTAATAAACCAGCTGGAGTCAGCAATGAAAAGAGCTGGCTTCTGAAAGAGTCTCCTAAGTTCCTAAGGGTTTTCAAGTTCCTTTCTCCTCTTCAGGAACATGGGGAGCCCTCCATAGACACATGGGGATGAGCAGGTCTGGGCTCAGGTCTGCATGTTCTGTGTTGTGCTGTGGCCCCTGAAATCCTGTCTTTTTGCATGTTTAAATGGTCCTCACTTCTGAGCTCTTAGCCCTGAACAAAAGGCTTTAGCTGAAGAACTCCATGTTAGGACTTTCTCTCAGTCTGTCTTCTCACTGAACTTCAAGGGGACACGTGAGGAAGCTGTCTGCTTTTCTCATGCCATCAAGAGTAGGAATCTCACCTCAAGACCACCTAGCAAGGTGTCTCTGCAACAGTTCCATTTTCAGGTGTGATAGATGATTTTGTCATTTTATGTGTCCAAAATCTCAGAGCTTCCCCACAATATGGCTAAAAAACCAGGCAACTATTTTCAATTAATTTTGAGTTCTATTTACTTATTCAGATACTTCTAACCACTTCACCTCTAACATACAGTGTTCTGGAAGAATGATAGTAGCGAATGTGAGAGTTAGTGACAAGAACACAAACATTGTATATAGTCACCCTTCCTTCACACGAGACCAAAGTTAAAGTCAGTAATGCAGTCCAGCACGCTGAACTCTTGCAATGGTAATGGAGATAAATACTGTCAGAAAATTTATTTCTTTATTTTAACATAAATGAACAAAAGATGATTTTTATGACCCATGTTTTGCTAGAGATACTTACAGAGTACTGTTTTGCATTTTAAACTCATCAGTAGCTTTTATTTATTTATTTAGAGACAAAATCTTCCTGTGTAGGGCAGGCTAGCCTGGAGTATGCACACAACAGCTGAGCTTTCCTGATCAGTCAGCTACTCTGCATCCTCTTGCCCTGTAGATTTCCTGTTACTTCTATAAATCTGAGCAAGATGACTCACTTTCTTTGACACTAGTTTGTGTAACTCTGAGAACCCAGAGTGGTGTCTGGAAAATTAAATGAGACAAATGGAAATGGCTTCTCATTAGTTCTGTTCTTTGGTCATTGTTATCATTAAGTCATAAGATTTTAAAACATACAGTACACAGTCAAGACCTTTATAATTCACTAGTGTAAATAAGACAAATATTTTGTTCAGTGGATAGTTGGAGAAGAATCACTGGAAAGAAGAGTTCAAGACTCTCTCATATATTATATTATAAAAGATATATTCTGATTAAAGAAGAGATTAGCTACATAGTGGACAAGAAAGATATGGCATTTTTATCCAATGGAAAGATACTCAGCTATAAAGAAAGATAACCTCAATCCTCTTGTAGGTAAATGGATACAACTTAAGATCATGTTCATGGATGAAATGATCCAGAGTCACATGGGTGAATGTCCTGTCACCTCCCTAGTACCAAAAAACTAAAGGAGTTAGTAGGATTCAAAATACACAATACATATTGTAAAAATGAAAGGATAGAAAGTATCTGAGAAGGGAAGGCAGTGGCCATTGTTAAGCTATCATCGTGATTTGAGTCCTGTATTGGTTTTATTGTTCTGTTTAATTTAGTCTTATTCTATTTTGGTTTGCCTAATTTTATTATATTTGATGGCACGGACAGCTGTTTCGATGATAACAAAATACATTACGGTAGCCATTATTGATATCTGATCACCTTGTTTTGAAGCCCTGTATTGCTTTCATTGTTTTGTTTTGAGTGATTTTATTCTATTTAGATTTGTTCGATTGTATTATGTCTGATGATATAGGCAACTACTTAGAAGATAACAAGAGGCATTATGGTAACAACTGTTGTTTTACCATTGTTTTGAAGTCCTGTATTGCTTCCATTGTTTTGTTTTTGTTGGTTTTATTCGGTACTATTTTGTTTGATTATATTATGCCTGATGGTATAGGCAGTTATTTTGAAGATAATGAGAGGTATTATAAGGGGAAAGGAGGAAAGAAGGAAGGGAAAAGAAAAAAGACATAAATTTGTATATATGTATATACAAGATAGTTAAAATGACTATACTACTAAGTGCATTAGTTATTGAAAAATAACAGTTAATACTCATATGATTAGATCAATTTTACATGTCTATATCTGTTAATCTAAAGAACCCCTTTGAAGGTAACAATATGCACTATTACAACCTTTGTCAAATTCCTATCACCTTGTTTTATAAACCTATAATGTTATTGTATTGGATTTGTTGTTGTTGTTTTGTTTGTGTCTTTTGCTTTTTGTTTTTCTTTTCTTTGTATTTTTTCTCATAAATTAAAAAAAGAGATTATACCATATAATCTTTGGTATGGTAACAGTGCTAGTGAAAACGCTTTGTTGCGGGTTATGAACTGATAGGAAGCCTGTTAGGTGGCCAGATGCACTCTTCCTTACATAAGGGAGCAGAATTTTGAAAAGGCGCTTTCCTTTCCTAAGGACACAGAGGCTCTGAGTTTTGCCTGCAGCTGATTTGCTCTCTTAAACAGAAAGTCAAAGATGCTCCCCTCAGGCAAGTGCACTGTGGCCAAGAGAATTTTAGTGTAATTATCATTGTCTATCAGAGTTGTCATTTTCAGGCATATCCTTAATGGGTCTTCCTTCTCATTGCTATTGACCTCCTTCTTCTCTGACTTGAAGCATTAAAAATAAGTCCCACCAGCATCCTAAAGCCTGTCTAACACACATCCCTTTCTGAATCACATGGTTCTCAGTCACATACTGGAACATATTTGCATTTGATGGAAATATGCCCTGTTATTCCACTGATGTCCTATACATGCTCAAAAAAGAGATGTGCTCTTTTAAAATTTCTGTCTTTCTGAATTTCTGATTAAAAGCTGAGGACCCAGAATGATGAAAATATATGTTTTTGAATGGGCTTCATTCAACAGTTGTGAATATGTTTATAAGCCACATGGAATCTAAATATACCCTGATTTGCCTGAATTAGGATTTTTACCAATAGTTTTCCCCTGAAGAAGAGAGTATGTGGTAGTACTCAGTTTCGATGCATTTTGCTTTAATTTCTTTCTTTGTCTTCCATAAGAATTCCAAGCATAATTAGTTTATGAGCACTAGGCTTGGAATTTGCTTATTTTGAAGTGGATCAGCAATATGTCTGCACCAAAACCACAGCTGTTGTAGCTGTGCATTTGCATCTGGACTGTATCACCCAGACTGAATTTGTTCCACAATCAGGCTCATTTGAAATCTCAGTTCTGTGGGTGTTGGTGTGCAAGTCCAACTCACTCAAATAATCTAAACAGAACTTTAAAAAAAACCTCTTGTCCATGCATTCTTGCAGCTCACAATAAGGAGAATGCATGATTAAATGGGTTACTATGTGATAAGTGTGTGTTTTTCATTTTTGTAAGTTAAACACCTATTTATTAAGGAGATTATCTTTTCCAAGTTGAGTGTTATATTTCAAACACTGTTAAAAAATGGTTTCTTTTTGCATGGGCAACTCTATTTGTATGATTACATTCAATATCCTGAGTTAAAACATAAAAGATAGAATTTTTAAATTTTTACCATTTATAACCTAACAGATGTTCTTCAAATGTATGGAATAAAGATATATAAATCAAAGAAAACAACACGTGGGTACACCAACACATGTACATTCCACTAATGAGCATAATTGTGGGTGAAATGAAATGAAGCATTTTCCCTTATGTATGCTTCAGGTCATTCTCCCTCTCTAACTGAACACAGCATTGCTAATGTGTTAGGACCCTTAAAAGGCCAAACAAAATTATACGCAGCCCAAAATTGGTGAGGATAGTCACATTTGCTTTTGCACACCACGTTTCAATAGAAACATTGATATGCCCAAGCACATATAGAAATGAACAGTCAGGGCAAAGAGCTCATGGAAAGAATTAACACCAGAGCATTGTTTTCCAGAAAAGAGAAGACTCAGAGGGAAATGACAGCTGCTTTTATAAGTCTGAAATTCTTTGTGAAAAATAAATTTGTCTTGTAAAATTGAAAACAAATAGGTGAGTGTTAAATACATTTAAGAAAAAATAATGAATATCTTTATAAACAATTAGTGTTGTCTAATGATGCAACATATGAGAAGATACTGAATTTCTTATCATTGGTGGCATTCACATCATTACTTTGTGACACGGTATTGAATAATACAGACATCTTTATGAGAAGTTGGCCAAGATGACATTTTATGACCCAAATAAACCTTCAATTTGTTTATTTGGAACGTAGCCTATTTGGCAACAGTAATTCTGTAACAATTTGGGTATCAGTATTTTAGTCCAAACATATTTACAGACCCATTATTCCATTTTGTCTGTAACAGATCAAGTTTACAAGTTTATAGGTGTTCAAGCAAAATTATTTATAGTCTCCATTTTCATTTTTAATATTGTCACAGTTTGAATCAAAACTCATATGGTTGTACTAGTTATAATGGTTATTTTTTAAAGGATTTAGAATACTAGTGTTCAAGATATAATAGAGTCTTCATTTATATTCCCCAGTACTTAGTATGTTAATATACAATGAATATACTTACCAAGATTAATTAGTTTAATTATTTCTGTTTGAAAATAATATCATATAATTCTATACTGCTACCTCAGGGAAATAACAATATGGAAAGTGATTCTTTTAAAATCACAAGTTATTATTGAGTGTCTTAAATTCTTTCCTTTTTTATTACCTTTTTTCTTTTTTATGCAGTACTACTGACTGAAACCAAGGCTTCACACTTCTTAAAAACTTTAACATGTGTAAACTCTGAAAACTTTTCAGAAAAACAGAAAATATTACTAGTATTTGACTTCTAAAATCTGCAAACTTGGAGATCATGTGAAAGAAATGCCACATAACATATTCTGTTTGGAAATAGGTTTTAGATGAAAATTTAGAGAAACAAACATATTTTGTCCAAGAGTCTTCATTTTTCTTACACTGTTTCAGGGCTGAAGATTTATTTATTCTTTATGCCAGATATAAATATAAACAGTCGAATAAACAACATTTGGTTCTACTATGACATATTTATTTCACTGTGATGTAATTTAAGTATTAATAATGGAAAATAATATTTGATTTGCAAAGCATAGTTGTTTGAAGTATCAATGATTGAAAGACCTAATCATCAAAAGAAATTTTGGGATCATTTGATGATATGAAAAATAGAATTTGTTCAATTCAATATTTGAATACAAGGCAGAAAGAGATTTTTTAAAAACAAAAATTGAAGATGATTTTATTCTCTAACAGACTTGTGAGCGAAATTAGGTATTTGATGTTTTTATAAAATATCAGTGATATACTGTTTTAAGAAATATTCAATTATTAAAAACAATAAAAATTTAAATACATTAGAAAGTCATTATGTAATAATCACATTAATTCTTCTCATTTTTTAGTTTATTCATTCAACAATATTTATTCAAAGTGCTGGCACATTTATACTTGAATCCTGTGTGCTATACAGCTCAGTAATCTGTATACATGATATTTCTGGACCATATACCATTCATTCATTTTTTTTCTTATTTTCATTCAATAAAGACTTATAAACTCCTACTGTATGCAATGATCTGTAAAGCAACAGTTAGAAAATGTGTTTTTAACTGAATTGGGTGAAATTTATAACTAGTTTTCCTATTTATTATTTGGCCATAATACTAACATGATTAAAGGTAAAAACTGAAGTTTTTAGGAAAAAATTGTAATGCGTTATGAAATAATTAAAGTGTATCTAATCCAATTTGTTTTATTGTTTAAGGTTTCTTTGAACATGTGATGAACTGAGCTTTGTGCTGTGAGAGGGAACCTATTAAGGCAAAAAAATGTAAAGCAGAGTTCATGAAAGGAAGTGAGAAGACATGGTATAGGCAGAGTACAAAGAAAAAGACAAAGAATAGTTTAAAATAAATTGCTAAGATTTGGAATTTTAGCTCTACTGTAATAAAAAGTCATGCTTAGACGGGGTAGTACAGAAATCAATCTGTATCTTTGACAATCATTTTGGCTGTGGTTTCAGGAATAGTAAGTCGGAGAAGAGAAAAGGTGAATATAGAAAGAACAATTAAGGTGTAATTACAATATTTCAGGCAGGACATCGTGGAAATAAGGGGAATAAAAGTAGCAGTAGAGATGGAGTGTATGCATCAGCTCTGATAGGTATACAAGAAGGACTTTCAGTTGTAAAGAGAGAAGAGACAAAAAGAAATAACAGCTATTGGAAAGAGAAAAGACAGGAGATAAGGCTTCTGGAGAGGCAGGGGAAAACTAGATGCAGAGATTTGAAATATACAGGAAAGAAAAATGGGTGGTTGGTTAGGTGCTTTATAAAAGAAATACCAAATTTATACAAAGTATGAGTGCATTATGCAAAGAACATAAAAAAAATCTTTAAAGCTAGAATGGTACTCATTCATTTTCTTTTCTTTTTATTCAACAAAGATTTACATACTCCTACTGAATGTAAGGGTCTGTGAACAAGTGGGGACTCAGACACAGCAGCTGGAATACCTGTTAGAGTATCTCTTACTTTTTGGAAATTTTATTTTGTTTTGAAAGAGGACAGAGCACAGTCATTCTAGGTGTGCATCCTAGTGCTGAATGAGGAACATCCATTGCCTAGTTCTTGACCTTTGTGCCAGGTTGCAGAGGTTCATAAGATCATATTCCACCTACTAAAAACCTGACACCATTTCTTATAACACCTGAGTTATGATCATGAGGCTCCAGCTCAAAAGCTAGCCTGGAATTACTCTGGTTATGGTCTCAATTTAGTTATGTCTTTAAATGATATGGTTCTGGAATCAATGTTAGAAAAGGAAACTGAATACTTATTCATATAAGTAAGAAAAGATAGGGAAGGTGGGGAGTATGTAATGAGAGAAACATAAATAAGAGGGATGATGACATAAAAAGGGATCATCAGTTGCACAAACCACAAGTTTAGGAGCCTTTAAATGATCAGGTATGAAACAAATTCTTTAAAGGGAAGAATATGTATATATTAAGCTTGCTTCACCTCTGACAGTTGTGAGTTACCATGTACCTGGAAAATATATCTATATCTATATCTATATCTATATCTATATCTAATCTATATCATCTATATCCATATCTATATCCATCCCCCAAATGTAGATACTGGAATTTTATATGGTATATTAAATTATATATTTATTTACCCATTTATTTTGGAAAAATGAGAATTTCACCTATAAGGAAAAACAACTCCATCTTTGCTCTACCATTGGATTTCACCCCCTCACCTCGACTCCATTCACTAACACACACTCAAGCAGGTCCTTTATGTGTCCATCCTGGTGCTGAGTGAATTTCACACTTTTGTAGTTCTACTCCTTGGTTTGCATCTGCCTGTCTGCCTACACTGTCTAGAAGTGGGCACCTTGGAACACATGTACATCACAACTGAATTTATGACTTGAGATATAGGTGAGTCACCCACAGAGAGGAAGGCAAGTTATATGAAGCTATACCTATACCAACTAGCTAGCTAGCAGCAGCTTAGCTGAACTTGAGAAAGATTACAGAGGACAAGATACACGCCCATTAGTCTATGATAAATATTTCTCTGTCAGAAGCCTTTACTGGGGGACCTTGGAAATGCCTGCAGCCACTTCAGTGCCAGCAAAGACCAAAGGAAGGTAAGGGACAAAGTGTGGGGCACAGTAGAAACAGGAGGTCTTCAAAGGAAAAAGGGTAGGGCCTGAAGAAACAAACCAAAATACTTTAGTAAAAGCACTAATTCAGGCAAACAAGCTGGAAAAGTTCAGTTTTGAGGTCAATGGGAAAATTTGCATAAAGTATTGGCCTCTACAGCCAAATGTATGTGACATGTTAACTTCTGTTTTTTAACCATCTTTTAAAAGGCTTTTAATCACCTTTTAAAAGACTCTACTGGACCATGGATATAGTTCAGTGGCACAGTGTCTGCTTGGCAAGCACAAGGTCCCACGTTCAATGCCAGGTACCAATCAATCTATCATTCAATGCCTCTACCAAACACATTATTTTCCTTTGTTTCCAAACTCATGTTGGATCATATTCTTGTTCCTATGGTTCCATTCCACAGAGTTCTTTCAGTTCCCACAAACTACCAGAATCATTCAGGCAGGACAGTCTCTGCCACACCTAGATTGTCTTGCTGACCGTCACAATGTAATCTGCCCCATGAGAGTGCAGCAGCAAGGTATCTGTTCACGTCTCAGAACCCTGTGGCCAGCTACAGTCTCTTACACTACAATTTTACAGCCAGAGCGTCCTCCATGTTGCCCTGATATATTTATTTTGTGTTTGTGTGTAATTATCATCTTTACTAGAACAGAATTTTTCTTTGGTAAGGTGCAGTTTCTTTTGTTCTTTGTTATGTGACCAGTAGCCAGAATAGCTCCTAATCCGTAGAATACAACCAGTGAATATTTTCTAAATGAAAAAAAAAATATATATATATACAATTTTAAGTTGATAAAGACATACTCATAAAACATGCCTAAAAGTGATGTTAAAGACACAATATTTATGCAAAAGGGTTTTGATGATGAACTGATTTCTCTTGTGTTATAATTTATGACTAAAATATCCTTCAAAAATCTTATTTACTTGGAGGCAGGGTCTGGTGAGAAGAGGCAGGTCATAGGGCGCATAATCTGGGAAGGTATATTCATGATATCATCTCTTCTCTGATTCCTGCGTGCCCTGGGTTGAGTATTTTCCCTGTGACACGCACTGTTACCATGCTGTTTCTGTCTTGAATCAACCAACCATGGATCAAACTGAAAGTCAAAGAAACTTACCCTACTTGAAGTTATAGGTGTTGGATATTTGTGACTAATGAACTCTTGCATATCATTAAAAATGATGTTGATATCGCAATAAGCAATCAGGCCTCATAGTATATAGAAATGTCTGATTAAATATTATTTCTGACTGAGTTTTAACAAAAGACTTAAAAAAAACTGTCAATATATTTTTAATACCAAAACACTTGGTATTTAATTTTGAGCCTGCATACAGATTCCTTCCTTTCTTGCTTCTTTACACACTGTGCGACATCATCAAATTATGTGGCAAAAGTTATTTGCAAACATATGTATCTAGACTTGCCAGAAATTTAAGTAAATGGGTCTGGAAGTTTCATCTTAGCTCTAGTAAGGAATGAATTGAAGACTCACACAAACTGTCTTTATTTTACTTTCATTAAATTGGTTTTTGTGAATGCAGTGTCAGCTGGGACAAAGAATTAATTCTTTGTTTCCCAAAATTGGTCTTGACTTGGCAGAGGTTTTTGTCTTGAGAATGGGGAGGTGTTGCTTTGATTTTGAAAATGCTGATTTGGAGAGTTTTCTCCAAGAATCATGAGGTAGTTCACTTATAGGAGGATGGGGGAAAATACTGATTATCCCACTAAAACTCTTCAAAGGACATATGAAGGGGGAAAGAGAGAATGGGATGGGTGAAAAAATCCTGCTTTATAAATTTTTTTTTTTTTACACATTCAGAAACTATAGACTGTCATAAGAAGGAGGACTCTCAAAGGCACTCAGGCAATTGATACAAAAACAAATCCATCTGAACTTTCTAAGCAAAGAAAAACAATCCAAAAAAACATTTGAGGAAAGTCCAACAGAGTATAAGGTAGATGACTAAGTAATTTCAATGATTCCTATTAGTCTTCATAGTTCAAATGATCTAGTTAGAACTTCTAGACACTGTGTATTTCGAAAACAGTTGTACTTCTTTTTCACCACTGGTAGAAAAATATAAAATAAATGTCCCAAGCAGAGCAGAACTTACCTCATTTTTTTACTTTTGCATCAAAGTATTCATATTTCCAGTTAGTAGTATATAATTTTCATAAAATAAGACCCATTTTAAATCTATGATTCACTGAATTTTGGGAAATTATAATGGCCACCACAATGAAGGTTAAAGTAATTCCATTACCCTTACGAGTTTCCTTGTTTCCACTGGGAATGAATTCTCTCCCATTCTCATAGCCCTAGCAAATTTGCTCCAAGGCAAATAGTATTGACATTCCAGAATTCCATCCATGGACTTACACAGTAGGTAGTAGTTTGTTTCTAGTTTTTTCGTTCAGTATAGTAGTTTCAATGTTCATTCACACTGAAGCATTTATTAGTACTTTGTTCATTTTTGTTTTAGTGAACAATACTATTTGTGTGTGTGTGTGTGTGTGTGTGTGTGTGTGTACCAATGTTCTGGTCCATTCATCAGTTGATGGATTACTGTTTGGAGAACATTTTGAATAATGCAGCTGAAAGGAAGAATTAAAAGACTTATGTATTGTCATACGCTTTTTTCCATTTGCAAGGTTTCTAAGTATTTAATTATAAAAAATATAAACACTAACCACTTCTAATTTTATGTTATATTTTCAGTGTCACTTATTGAAAATATTTTACATTTCTATTCAGAGTTATATTTGATTCACAGGGTACACTGAAATGCATTGTTTAAATTCCAGATATCTAAAGAGTTGCAAGGATTTTTCTATTTTTTATTTTTATCTTGTTTCCACTGCACTTTGAAGATATATTGTGGATGAAATCTATTCTTAGTTTTTATTCACACTGTGCTCATTTGCACCTGAGAAGAATATGTATTTTTCTGTCATTAGATGAAGTGGTTTATAAACGCAAATCAGGTCATATTGGTTGATGATTTTGTTTGATTTTCCTCTATTCTATTCTTTTCCAACCTTGTCTATCCATTAGTGAGAGAAAGCTGGCAATTTCTCCTTATGTGGTTGCACATTTGTCTATTTCTCCTTTCAGATCATCCAAGTTTTGTATCTTGTATTTTTAAGTTCTGTTGTCTTCATGAAGAATTTTCTTCTTATTGTCTCTGTCTCTGATCATTATCCTTGTCATGAGGCCTAGTTTGACTGGTATTAATGTTGTATCTCCAACTTTATTACATTACTGTCTACATGACATTGGTTTTAACTTAAAAGAATAAACTTTTCTTTTGGAATGACTTTAGATTTATTGAAAGTCACAAATGTAACACAAACATTTCCTATACGTCTCACCCAGTTCCACTGATGTTACTATTTTACATTTCCAGTGTTAATTTTCAAAATCTTATACATGAACAGTTATTGATTTTCTAATAATGTTATTTTTTATGCACAATTCAATCTAGTCACACATCAACCTTGTTGTTATTTCTTCTTGATCACTTTCTGGTCCCTGATAGTTTCTAAGTCTCTTCTCATTTCCTATGTCCTGTTAGTCTTGTAAAATTCTGTCCAGATACATATAAAAGAACTCCTAATTTGAGATTGTTTGATGTCTTCATAACTATTAATCTGATACATATTTTAGAAAATATAACTGCTCATCTCCTTATATCAGAGAGTACATGATGCAAAATCATTACTGGCAATGCACAACTTCATCACTGGTTAAAGTTGTACTTAATAAGTTTTTTTGCAAAGATTTTTTTCTTTTTTCCTTTACTTTTTATATTATCTGTTTGAAATGAGGCACTAAATTCAGTGATTTATTGTGTTGGTGCAGTTCGGAGTAGGTTGGTGTGAAGGTTGTTGCTGCTGTGTTTCCTCACAGAGCACCACAAGATTCATGCATCTCTAGTGATCTATTGTCTTCCTACTGTGAACTACTATACTATTTTTGTACTATTACACTATTAGTTTTATTGAACTTATACTAGCCTGGCAGTGTGAGACAGAGCAGGATGGAGCATTGCTTAACATCCTGATTACACTTTTATTTTATATAAGTACTGTGAAGTTGGTCAGTGGGGTAGTATACTCATTTATGAATATTCACAAAATAGCATACCAATTGGTTAAACAACAGTGACATCTTAACTTAAAAGTAGGTGAAATGGAATGAATTCAGGAGGAATATGTATATAAATGATCCAAAGCTACTTTGGTAAAATTAAAATAATAATCTTTGCATTATGTCTGGAAAGACCATATATGAAGTATCCTACCAGAATAATGATAAGGGACTATATGACAATTACTGAATAAAAGCTTCCTACTTTATTTATATCTAGAAACTAATACAGCAGTTTATTTGTAAATAACAGGATCCCCAGCCAAAAAAAGAAGGATCTGTTTCTTTATCCCTTTTCACTGCTGCTTCCTTCCTGTCAAGATGTCTAATAACTCATTTTGCCTACTCTGATGATCAATTTTCAATGCTCATTTTAGTTGAACTATCAGTTTTTGACATGATTGATAAATTGTGCATTCTTGAAACAATTTTTTCACTGCATTAACTACTTTTTGCATTGCTATTTGGTAGTTGCTTTGTAAAAATGTCCTCAAGACAGAATAATGTTAACCTGAGGTGGAATAAGTTTTCAGTCCTTGTCTCTTGTAAAAATACCAATTTTGACATAAAACAAACACAGGATGCCGGAAGACTAGGAGAGAGGTCACCACACTCCACTGCAGCAAGAAATCTGAGCATAGAAGCAATAAGGGAAAAATAAAATTTCACTTCGCTTGCGTTGCTCTTCCCTCAAGCCACCACAGCTCAAGGCTAAGAGACACCCTCTTAGCCTGTGATTTCTTCCAGAAGGGGAAGTGGAAGGGAAGTGGATGACTGGCTTTCCCAGCTATGTGAGAGGGTTCCTGGAAGTCTTATTATTTCTTGCACCACCCAGAACATTGAGGGAACATATATGTAAAATAGTCTGGAGGAAACTAGGACCAGAATTAAGGATGAGGGACTCACGGCAAGTAAGGCAAAGAACTGAACAATGGGTCATAGCTTCTACAAACTTTAGAGACTCTGTCAAGAGCATACACTTGAACCTTGCACATTGTACCACCTGAAAATACTTTAAATAGAGCATGCTTCCTTCCAGCACACTGTATGTCCTTAAACACAACCTCACAGCTGGTACTTCATGTCTATCCCTACAGGTGGTGCACCTGAGACTCTGGTAGATTGTACACATGCAAACAGAGACAGACCACTTGGTTTGGTAGGACTGGAAGAAGGCACATAGCCTTGGGCATATCTGGGTACTGCCCCAGAAAAACTAAATGGGAGGCTTTTAGCACCGGTACTCATTTTGCAAGTTTGAGAGAAAGCATACAATCCTGAGACTTCCTTTTCTTTTTCCTCAGTAACAAGGAGGAAGGAGTAAGTTTATGCATAGACAATATCAGGAAGACTTCCAAAAACGCTAAATTGACTGACTGGTGAATGATTCAAATGATTTTTCAAATGTGAAAAAAACAACACAAGACCTCAAGGGACACACAAAAAAATCTAGGAAATATGGCACTACAAGAGAATCATAGTAATATTTCAATTTTATTGTTGGGCCCTTAAAGAAGTGATGATCTATAAATAGCTTGACATAGGATTCTGAAGAAATGTTTCAATAAATTTTGGTAAACTTCAGAAGAATACAGACTACTCAAAAATATCAGAGCAATACACAAACAAGGGTAGAAATCATGAG
>RJWM01010846.1:0-33134 GCA_004363535.1 Dasyprocta punctata
GGAGAACAGATAAATCAGGAGGTGGTGGTTTATATAACCAGCAAAAAGAAATTTCAGTATAGAATCTGATGGGAGTCGTGGTGGTGCATGTCTATAATCCTAACCCTGGGAAGCTAAGGCAGGAGGATCACAAGTTCAGGGTCATCCTGGACAACTTAGGGACTTTAGGAGATCCAGTCTCAAAATAAAAAAATGAGAAGGGGCTGGGGATATAGCAAAGACCCTGGGTTCATTTCCCAGTATTGAAACAAACAAACAGACAGACAAAGAATGTACATGGGCCTTTGAAAAGTTTGTCAGTGACTATTGATTCTTAAAATTTTCAAAGGAACTTAGATATCATCTGATCCAAATCTCATTGACATTGAATCGAAATGTCAAGAAATTCAAAGAAAACTGGTTTATTGGAACATAATTATGATATGGATGAACTATCTCTAAAATGATAATGTGAACATGAATAGAAGAGATAAGAGTTCATTGGTCTCAATTGGATTATTTACTTATTTGAATTTATACACAATTTTGAGAATAAATAAATTATACCCTATTCCATTTTCCTTCCTTTTCCACCCTGTCCCATTTTCAAATTCTAATTTAAGTCTCAGTTTTTGAATGGTTGGAATATTTTTTTTCTCCTGAACATGTTTTCCTGAGTCTTTACTATGGCACTTGGTGTTTGATTGTTGGATTGCTTCTGACAGCTTTGCTATTCCATACTGAATGTGTGAAGAGTGCAGAGAGTGCCTTCCACTTCTTGGATTCTTAGAGCTTCCTTTCTTAGGGACAGACTTAGTAGCAGGTACGCTGAGGCCCTGGCTACTCTCCTTGGACCATTTGCTGAGCTCCAGCTAACGTACAACTGCCAGTGCCTGCCTCTCCATGGCTGGAGTCTGTCCTCCTTCAGTCTCAGCTAAGGGGGCCTTGCTATGTGTGCACTTGAGAGGGCAGAGTTCAGAGAATTAATCAGCCCTCCAATGAATAACACTCGGGAGCCACTGTACAAACACCCCAGCTCCCTCCTACCTTGAAAGTGTTCTGAGACATATGTTTGGCACCATTTTCAGAATGCCCCTGAAAGTTAGGTTCCAGTGACTGAAAGCAGTAGCTGGTTAAATGATGTACCCTTTATTCACTGCCTTTTCTCCCTCTATTACTTCCTCTCATTCTTTCCTGGTGCTATCTACAATTCCCAATCAAATGGTGTGCTCTTAAATCTTTATCTCAGGTGGGCTGCTGCGGGAACTCAAGCTAAGACAGGTACAGAGGACAGAGTCAACATGGACTCGTCAAGTGGGTGATTAAATGCACTGGCAGAGTGCTATCTTACAGATACAGGGATGCGCACTCTCCATTCAGAGAGCATGATGCTATCTCCAATATACCATCATGGAACAAGGATGATGGGCAAAGGTCCCCCCCCCCCCCAAGTTCATCTGGCTCAGCTCACTACTCTGTATTTGTGATCTATTACTGACTTTGGTAGGTAGTGACGAGCCAAGGGGAATCCTGTCGGACCCCTATTACCCCTTTCCCATCCCTGCTGCTGGCAGCTGTATATAATTCTCGAACTGTAGTGTCTTCAGACTGATTACCTTCTGACAAGGTCAAGAAGAAATGTTGACCCTGGGTTATGACTAAAGCAAAGGACCATTCCCTTTGGAAACACGAGAAGAATGGGAAAATGCACAACAGCAAGATGTCTTCTAACAAGGCCATGCCAAATTTATAGATAAATAAAATAGCAAGGATCAAATGAAGCCAGACCAGCAGTTTGGACTTCTCTCTACCAAGATGCAAAGGTGCTGTCTGACTCCTTCTTGGACAGATTTCTGACTTTGTGATTCACAGCTGCAGCCAGGCAGAGCATGTCTATTTGTTTTCCACTTTTTAAAAAAGGCTGGGGAAATATATAAATGGTTCATTGGAGAAGGGGGCATTTGCAGACAGTCTGACCATAGTGAGACAGACAGATGGTTTGTGGGACGGCTGCCAGCTGGGTGTTTCCATAAGTGATCGTGTATCTCCTCCCTGTGCCCGGCTTTTGACTTGATTAAGAGGTCAGGAGGAGGCTGCCGCAGCACGAGGCCACAGCACACATGATGTACGGCCAACCTGTCGGTCGCCTAGAAACAGCTCTGGAAAGGGGCCCAAAGACAAATCAAATTAGAAGTCTTACAAGTTTGGGCTGGTTGTGTTGGCTGTTATTAAAACATAAGGTTTAATTCTTTGGGTTTGTTTTCCCAAATGCCACTCAGCCCCTTTAATTTTGACCCCACATCAATTCTTCTCCTTTTTAATATGATGATGACTTTTGAGAAGTCACAATACCCTTCAGGTGAGATTCTGGGAAGTCAGTGAAACAGACAGGCAGTCCAAAGAAAGAAGGGCTCCAGGAAAACTGAGTGAGGTCTGCTTTGCCCTTCTTTGCCTTGCTGAGTCCTGGCTGTGTTCCCAGTCCTGGGATATGGAGAAAGAGAAGAATGCATCCACCTTCCCTGGAGAGCAGGAGGTTTATGGGTAGGGAGCAGAGTATCCAAGGATGCAAAGAATCAGGATGACAGGTATGGACAATGTAAGTTTTTGAAATGGTGGAGGAGGTGGTCAGAGAAGCCTCTGGAGAGGAGGTAGAACATGAGGGAGGTGGGGTTTACCCAGATGAATAGGTGGGATTTGCAGAAGGGCCCCTAACTGGCTGGGTAACCTTAGGAAAGCCTCAACCTCCGTACTTGTCAGAAGGGCATAGCATGTAGGCTTTTCCAGACAAATAGCTCAGTAGAAAAAGAGTGAGCAAGATACTGCTGGGCCAATAAAGCATTGAACTGATTGCAGTGGACCTTGAGGCTTTGCGAGTTGGTTTGCAGTTAAATACCATTCCCATGCAATTCCCATGGCTGACCTGAATGACCTTTAGGTTGGCTGCCTGCTGGTCACTTTCTTTTCTGCTTATGTCCACTCCACAGGGCCATCTGCTCAGTGGCAGATTCTAGTTAGTGATTCTTGACTGAAATTTCACCTACTCTCTTGATCAGAAAGACAAGACATTTGTTTTTCCCCACTACGAATCTATTTAGTAAATATTTATGGTATACCTACTTTTAGCAAGGCACTGGGACAAGAATGTTGAAGGAACTAAAAATCTGCAAATACTATCTGTCTCTTTCCTCAAAAAGCTTGTATTCTCTTCATGGAGTGGAGTTAAAAATAAATATGTGAGCAACATATGAATTAAAGAGCTATGAGCAATATGGTGGGACTTAGAGGAGAGAGCTTTTCTTTCTGGATGGAGGGAGCAGGGTAGATTTCCTGTGGAAGACTACAGCCCAAAATTGCTTCAAGTTGAAGGAAGGTCTAGCTCAGTGGTGGTGAACCTATGGCACATGTGCTGCAGCTGGCTGTTTGTATTATTGAAAGCTCTAAAATGTTCACCAACACTGATCTAGGTTTTATTTAATCTTATGTGTTAAGAAGCAGTCAAGAGCAGAAGCTGATAACCATATTATTTCTTTCTTATATTATTTTATGCTTTTTATTGCTATGAACAATCCAACAGAATGGATAAAGGCCATGTCAATTTTTGGAAAGTCAATCTTTGGGAACTCTTGTAGTTTATACATCAAATTAACAAAAATATCTTAAATGTTAAAATTATTCTCAAACGAGTTATAGAGTCATCTTTATTATGGATAATGCTTTCAACATCCTTTCATAAATTCTAACATGATAATGTTGGATTGACTATTTTTGAGCTGCAAGCAAATGATAACTAGCAGAGGAGTTACTAGCTTGAACCTAGAAGTTCCCTTGATATTGCATCTACCTCAACAGACACAAATTAACAGTGAGAAAAAAGCCAAGGTGTCCCTTCTTCCTAGAATGAGCCAAGCCATGGAAGGAGATGGGTGTGCCAAACATTCACCCATTGCTGAGGTGCACTGATAACACACTGAATGATCATGGATAATCTATTAACACACTTGAGCCACACTCAGTCTTGCTTTGCAGGTAAACATGGTTTGTGATTATTTTACAACACTGTTAAGGTGCTGGGGGTTGTCCCTCATTTATTACTTGACTAATAAATACTTTAATTACACTTAATAAATAATGTAAGCAGGGCTCAGTGAAGTGGTAATTCTTTAAATTAATTATTAACTGCATGGAAAAGGCTGCACTGCCAGTACCACTAAAAGAAAATTCAGCCTTTAATCTAAAGTGATTATTCATTATCTGGTGCAAAGGCTCCATTTGCATATTATTAGGGAAATAAACTTTGGCCTCCTTGGCAATACAGATAGATCTCAAAGTCCGTGCATTATGAATCTCCAAATACTAAAGCAATGATAAACAATATGTAATAAAGTCTTCAGTTTATAGCTTTATAACAGCTGTTTTTTGATTTTCCAAATATATTACAATGATAAAGTGACCAGTTAATGTATAAGCTCTTTGTGAAAGGTGGTGCCTACAGATGGTCGACTGATAGGAAGCGGTAAATGTGCAAACTGCTCTGTTTCCCTTGAGACCAGAGCCATAAAATGATCTCAATAAGATATGAGAAGGAAATCTCCACTTAACCCTTTTCTCTGCATCAACTCAAATACTGTATTGCATTTAGTTGTTTTGTCTGTGTCTCTTTCTCCACACCTATCTGGAACCCCCTCCCCTCTGGAAAAGTGAAGGTGGAATATTTGGATATATCAAGGTCACTATCCCTGGAAATTGCAGTGTCCTTGATTTAATTTTGCGGCAATGAGGCAAGGTTTCAGTCATAGGAGATAGATGATTACTAAAACCAGCTAAGTAGTAGGATTCTTATGTTCCTGCATTCTCTAGCTTGTACTTTCTCCTTGGGTAGGGGCACTGCCGGAGAAAGTGACAGACCCTAGGAGTTCTTGTCCAAAGCAAGAAACAAAGTAACATTTTTCCTGCATTCCAAAACCATAAAAAGCTGGAGCAAATTAGTGAAATGAAAACGGATTTCTAGAGGAGTCAAGCTCTTCTTCAGCCCCCTTTGGCACAACGTGTGGACAGGGAGTGGAGTACGAGGGGTGGAGGCTACGAAGGTAGGGGCTCAAAAAAATGGTGATAATCAAAACAAAGCAGGAATGACCTCTGTCCCCATGTCCTATCTCATTTTATTCATCTCTCTGAAACCCATTTTGAGACGATCTCTTTCAAGCAATGTGCAGTAATCCTCTGTTCATCCCAAAGCTCACCTACAGCATAGACCAATCAACACTGCATTGATTTGTGTGAAGTGGGGAATGGGCTACATTAAGATGAACTATGTCCTTCAAAGTGATCATTTTGGGACCTGGAGCTTGTTTCACCAATGATGCTGTTGCTGCAAATATTGTTGGAAGACAGAATTGGTTTCATGTTTATATTTGTCAATTCAAACTGCTGTAATAAAATATCACACAGTAGGTGGCTTAAACAAAACAGTTATTTCTCACAGAGCATGGGTCTGAGACTAAGTTGTCAGCATGGCTGGGTTCTAGTGAGGTTTCCGTTATGGTTGTTACTTAAAATGTTCCCCTATGAGATCATTGTGTTGAAGGATTGGCTGCTGGTAGGCTCATTGGGAGGTGACTGGATCACAAGGATTCTGGTTCTAACTTCATCAGTGGGTTAACACAACAATGAATTCATAGCTCAATATGATCATTAGGAGATGATGCCTAATTGGGTGAAGGAAGTCACTTGGCATGTGGCTTCAAAGGGTGCATTTTGTTTTGGTCCCTTTTTGGTGCTTGCTTCTCTCTAACTTCTCATACACCATAAAGTAAGTAGTTCTTCTTCATCACCTGGTCCCTGCCATGATGATTCTGCCTCATCACAAAACCAGAAACAATGGAGTCAATCTACCAGGGACTGAAGTCTCTGAAATCATGAGTCAAGGTAAATCTTTCTTCCTTTAAATTATTTATGCCAGGTATTTTGTCACAGCAATGAAAAGCTGACTAACACTTCTTCCTGACTTATATGCAGCCACCTTCTATGTTCTCATTTGATACAAAGAGAAAGATCAGTCTTATATTCTTAAAAGTATGCTAATCCCATCATGGAGTTGTTCTCTAATGGCCTCATATGAATCTAATCATTTTCCAAAAGCCCCATTTCGTAAAATTACCACTGGGGACAACAGCTTCAACTTATGAAATTTGGGGGAACAAAACCATTCTATCTGTAACAATATTCTTATGAACATCTTCAGGGGGAGGAAAATCATGGAAGTAATCATCACTCCTGCATAAGCCAGATATACAAGGATTTCCCTTTACATTATCTCATATTATCCCCATGGTAACACCAGGAGGTAAATATCATTAGCTCTTCACTACTGAGAACACTAAGATTCAGAAAAGCTAAATAACTTGCCTAGTGACACGTAAATAGTATATTATACAGTCTAGCTTTGAACTCAGGGGTTCCAAAATCAAGACTTTAATGGTTGTGTATGGTGTTCTGTCTTTTGGAGGTAAGTTGATGTGTGGGAAACAACTAGTGGCTAATGGTTGAATGTGTTCCCTTTCTCATGTCACCATGGGGACTTTTTCTGACATTTTCATCAGTCCAAAGGGAATTCTGAGAGTAAGTGTTTTAGGCACACTGCAGGTCAGAGGTCTAATATATGAAAGAGAAGGGGCTCATCTGACTATGGAGATAATATTATAAAGGCAACTGCTTGCTCTATCTTTGATGTACAGAAAGGGCCTCTTCAATTTCCATTTAACCTAATCTTGTGGGCTACCAGGTAGTAACTAGTGTTCACACTTGTTATCTCACTCAATCCCACCATTCCTTCAAGTTGGCAAAGTACTGCTATTGCCCTTGTTTTAAAAATGAAAAAAAAAAAAAAAAAGACCCACAAAACTTTAAGCACAGAAAGGTGAGTAACCTCCTTAAATTTGTATAGCAAGGGAGAGAAAAACCTAGGACTCAGACATAAGCATCTTTGTTTTTTTATCCCTAAGGGATAACCAGTTGGTCTTTCATTGTATTGTCTCTCATGTGCTATCAAAAATATCAATTGGACATGAAAAGCTAAAAATTTATCTGCACCTATTTTTCTTCTTACTTACAATGTTCCCACCCATTTATTCACACATTCTGTCATTGTTCCACTCATTCAATGATTAACTCATTTAGTAAATAATTTTGAAACACATTACTTAGGACCAGCCATCGCACTTGGTACTGGTTATCTAATCTAAACTTCCAAAAGAAAATGGAACCAATGGAGTGTTAACTGAATTGACAAGGTGGTCCAATTATATTGGGGCTGGAGAAGAATGTATGAGGGAGCTCCCTGCTTCTTAAGTCTCCAGAAGACTCTGAAAGAATGGCAGAGTCTGAAAGAGCTGCAGAGACACAATGTTCCGAGAGCGTTGCCACTTTTGAAAAGATGACATGAGATTTCTGATTACAGTCATTAGGCAAAATAAAACTAAGAAAGTTGGCTCTTCACTTTTGTCCTGCTTAATCAAATATGCTAATTTGTAAGATTTGGTCACACTATTCAGGGAAAATACCTTTCTACACTTATGAAATAGGCATGAGCAAGCCTGATGTGAGCTTCCGGTTAGAGGGCAACTTGCTCTCATTGGTTCCTTTTTTAATGCGGGTGTCTGTTTCTTTTCTCTTTTTTCAAAAGCTAGCTCCAGATGCACAGCCAGAGCAGCAGTAGCACAGTCAAAATGAAGCGTGAGGACAGCATTATCCTTCACAACACTCCTCATCAGTAACATTATCTTCTAACTGACTTGGGAGCTGGGCCTATACCATCATCGGAAGCCAATATCAGAGCCAGCAAGACCATTAGGGAAGGAGGTCCTGCCACTTGATTCACACAGGAAGCCACCATGGCCCAGAGGGAAGGAATCTTGCCTATCTTCTCAACTTGACCTGCCGGCATCTCAGATACTCTGGCCTATCAACTTCTTCAGCCTGTGTGCAAAGCTGGCCTTCTGTATATTACTGACAGATTCACAGAGGGTGAAACCTTCTCTGTTCATGATAGAGGCACTCATGCAAAGCTAGTGGCAGTTACTTCACTGTTTTCCACTTCCTCACCCTGGACCCTTTAGCTTTTCTGAATGGCCCACTCTCCACATTCCCAGGAATTTTATACTGCTAAGTTGGCCTGATTTCTCTCTATAGGGCCTGTCTTCTTCCCTTTCAAAGCACCCTTGAAACTACCTGCCCATTATTGTATTTAAATAAAGAAACAATACATCATCCCCTCATTCAACCTTAGATCTGAGGCACCAGCAACTAATATACTGCAGAAATTGTTCATTTAGACAATTGGCAGGCTTGTTTCCTGCAGCAGCCAGTGCAGGCAGAAAGAACCAGCCAGATCTGCCTCCAGCTGCTGGCCCCCACCATCGGAAGGCTTGCTTCCCAGGGGCAGCCAGCATGGGCAGGGACACACAGCCAGGTAAGCCCCATGCACCCACAGGTCACCATTGGAGACCCTTGCTTCCTTTGGGCAGCCATCATCTACCGGGAGATCCAGACAAGCACACCCCTGTGTGCCTGCCACCATCGGGGGACTCCTGGTGTAGACACACAGGTTGAGAGAAACACCCCACAATCATGTACCCCTGGCCATCAGGAAAGCCCCAGTGTATCTGTAGGGGTCTAGAAAAGCCCACTGCATGCCCTGCTACCTCCCTGGGAACCTGGGGTTAGAGAAACCCCAGTGCCTGTCCCATTCCCCTCCACATTGGAGAGGCAGCCAATGTGGAAAGTACCTGGGACTCCACAACTGACTTGCTGGGAGGAACCCAGGAGAATGTCAAGATGAAGGAATAAAAAGCAATCTTAGACCTTCAGCCCACACAGAAAAAGTATGGGAGATATGGAAGAAAGTGGAAGTTGCATACCTGGAATTTCTGAGAGTATAGCAACTGAAGTAAGGAAATAACTTCATGAGACTGTAAAAGTAAACAGATCAGAAATAATGTCTCAGGTAAAAGAAGAAACCACAAACATGATGAAAAAATTGCTGAGCATATCTAAGAAGACATAGATAAAAAAAAAGAGCATAGGAAAATGAGGGAAACCTTCAATGAACAATGTAGAAAGGAATTACAAAGCATGAAACAGATTCAAAGAAATATCCAGGAAATTAAAAAGTCTATTGCAAGAAAGTTGGCAAAACAGTTTGAGAGAGACTGAAGATAGCCTTTCAGAGCTTGAAGACAGGATTGCAACTAGTGATCATGAAAGGAAAGATCTGTTAAAAATAACAAGGAACCAGGAAATAACAATTCAACGGCTGCAAGATGACACAAAGAAAATTAATTTAAGAGTGATAGGTATCAGTGAAGAAGCAGAGGTCAACACAAATGAAATAAAAAGGCTATTTACAGAAGTAATAGCAGAAAACTCCCCAAACATGGGAAAAGGATCTGGCATACAGATAAGCGAGGCATTTAGAACTCCAACTAGCCATAATGAAAGTGAATCTGTATCCAGACATATAATAATCAAGATCCCATAAATTCAGCACAAGAACAGAATATTAAAAATTGTTAGAGAAAAGAAACAGATCACCTAACAAGAAAACCAATCAGAATCATGGCAGACTTGTCAACACAAACCATCAAGTCAAGAAGAGTTTGGAGTGAAGTGCTTCAAATCCTGAAAGAAAACAACTTCCAACCCAGATTGATGTGCCCTGCAAAACTATCTTTCAAAATTGATGGAAAAATAAGATACTTGCATGATAAAAAAACAACTGATGGAATTCATGACCACCAAACCAATCCTACAGAGTGCTGAGGGATATTCTAGAGAGAGATAAAGATGACCATGGTTCCAGGAACAGCAGCAGGAGAGGATTGACAAAAAGGACAGGCAATTGAATGAAGGGGAAAAGTGGAGGACCAACAGCAGGAGTATAACATGGCAGAGATGAACCAAGGTATGCCAGTTGTAACCATTAATGTAAATAGTCTCAATTCAGCAATAAAAAGAAACACAGGGAGAGTGTATCAAGAAACAAGATCCATCAATATACTGTATACAAGAAACACATTTAACTTGAAAGGAAATTCATAGACTGAAAATCAAAGGAGAGAAAACAATTGTTTCACGTGACAGGGAACCAGAAAATAGCAAAGGTAACTTTCCCATCAACCAGAGAATGGATAAGAAAGATACAGTAGTTTCATACAATGGCAAGCTACTCAGCTATAAAACAGCATAATTTTGAGACTCTTGTAGGTAAACGGATGCAATTGGAGATCACATTCATGGGCAAAACCACTTGAACTCATACTGGTGAACTGTAGCATAAAAAACAGAAGGAGTTAGTAGGATCCAAAAAACACAACAGGTATTATGAAAGTGATAGGGGAGGAAATACCTAGTAGGGGAAGGTGGTAACCACTGTTAATTTCTTACTGTCTTGTCTTGAACTCTTGTATCGTTTTCATAATTTTGTTGGGTTTGGTTTTGTTCTGTCTCATTTTGTAAGATTTTTCTGTATCTGATGGTATGGGCAGCTAACAGGATGCATTATGGTAGCCATTGTTGGTTTTCTATTATCTTGTTTTGAAGTCCTATAATGCTTTTATTCTTTTGTTTTGATTGGTTTTATTTTATTGTGTTTTATTTGATTTTCTTATGTGTGAAGGTATAGACAAATGTTTTGAAGAAAACAAGAGAGGTTATAGTAACCATTGTTCATTTCCTTTTATCTTGTTTTGAAATCCTGTAATGCTTTCATTCTTTTTTGATTGATTTTAGTATGCTTTGTATTATTTGATTTCATTATGTGTGAAGGTATAGACAGCTATTTTGAAGAAAACAAGAGACATGATTGTGGCCATTGTTAATTTCCTATTGTCTTGTTTTGAAATTTGTAGTGCTTTCATTCTTTTGTTTTGATTGATTTTATACTATTTTATTCTATTTGATTTTATTCTGTGTGAAGATATGGACAACTATTTTGAAGAAAACAAGAGACATTATGGTAGCCACTGTTGATTTCCTGTTGTTTTGTTTTGAAGTCTTGTGTTGCTTGCATTGCTCTGTTCTGATTTGCTTTGTTCTGCTTTATTTTATTTTCTTTAAAATAAAAATAAAATAAAAAATAAAAAAATAATAAAAAATTTTTAAAAAGTAAAAAAAAGAAATTGTTCATTGAAATCAGAGAAAAATCTCATGGTTAAATTTTAGGGGGTTTAAATTTGGGGGCAAAGAAACTTTCTTAAATCATCTTAAAAACATGCCCATACATAACCATACACTTGCCAGTACAGTGGCTGGAGTGTCCACATGGTTGACACAGCCTAATAACACTGTATACGCACACACACACACACACACACACACAAATACACAAAAGAAAGTTGAACTTGACTTTTTTACTGGTGCTACCTCCTCTGTGATAAATCCTGGTGCCCCATCTCAGAAGCTAATTTATTCAACTGTCTATTCTGCTGCCCAGATTTGTAGTGGTTCTGCTTCCAAGATCATGGAGTTTTGACTGGGTGGAGAAAAAAGAAGCCCCAGGAAAACAGCCACCACTTTGGATTTGGTTCTACTACAAAATTATTTGACTCGTGTTCCTCTGTAGGTGGGAACTTGCAGACTGATCCTTGGTCTCTGCATGACAGGTCCTCTTCTCAGCATTTCCCAAGCTGAGAAGTTATGTAAAACTACATTTGGAAGAAGACACCTTGTTTTTCAAACTTATCAGGTCAAAGCTTTGGTGTGAGTGGGATGGACCCAAAGGGAGGCTCATAGAAGAGGTGGGGGCACATTTGTTCCCAAGAAGGTACAAGCAGGAGAAGGAGAAGCAGGAGGAGGTGGTTCTAAGCCAATGGTTCAGTCCCAGACATTAGGAAAAAACAGGAGACCAGAAACAAAGAAGCTTTTCAACACCAAATGAAAGCATAACAGCACCAGCAAGGTGTCCTTGATAAACCTCAGACAGGAAGCACTTTATCCTACCTCCTTATTTTTCCAGATAAAACAGGAATCAACATCCAAGTTCTAGAGACCTAATGCCAGCCTGAAACCCTGTGATGCAAAATGCCCATCATTCTCAATTTCTGACGGATTATTATCCATGTGACAATAGTAGCAATTTTTTTCCTTCATTGCACAATGTCTTTATGTCCTGGTGGCTCCAATTGCCTTATCTTTGATGTAGGTTCTATTACCTCATTAACAGATGACAAGGTAGAAGCTTCTACAAGGTAAATTTGCCAAATGCCACATACTTAGCAAGTGACAGTGCCAGCACTCTGGTTAGGTTTATCTCAACCTTAGAGTTATTTCTACAGTATAAGGCTGTGGTCGTCAGACCCTGTTCTCTGGTAGGTCCACTGTTCATGGGTTGGGCTTCCTAGGTTCACTTGCTACTTAATTGTTAATATGAATGCGTGACCTGATCACCAGAGGACTCCTTTCATTTCCAATGCCTGGATCAGTTCTGCTGGAGAGGAATAATAAGAAACTCAAGCTTTCCAACTTCTTAGTTGTATGGTCATGGAGTGAGTATCTATGGATGAACTTGACTGAGGGTGAAGGTGGGTGCTGAATGAAGAATTAGGGGAGAACTGTATGGAATTCACTGCATGTATTGGCAAAGGACATAGAGCTAGGCTTCTGGATTTGACCCAGGTTGTTGTGAAGAAAATAAAGAACTTGAAAATAAAATTCCTTTAAAAAAGGGGTTGTATGTAAAATAGTCTGAATTTCTTTGAGAAGGGATATACATTCATATACTGTGGCAGACCTAGCCAAGATTTTCATTAGTTTTATGACTTGACCAACTTTCAACAGTCATCCTTTAGCTTCCTGTGAACCACACTATTATGAGGGGGCTTAAATAATGCCACAACAAATCAGTTATGTCAGTCATGGAAACTAAGCCCAGCATTCCAAGACTGGATTATTTTTGTATTGGGGAGAGAACTTGTTCATGAGAACAAAGCACAGAGTTTGCAAGAATCACTCTGCACAGAACAGAGCCTGAGGTAGGTTCCAGGTATACCTTTTCCCTGGAGTGGTCTCTTCTCTGCAATTCCTCACACTGTGATTTCTGTGCCTCCCTCATTCACAACATAGTGCTAATGTGGATCTGGTGCCATCTCCTTTCAAACTCTGAGTCAAGTGTAGATAAGTCACTTTTCTGTATGATTCCTTAGCACAGAATAGCAGAGACCAATCTATAATTATTCAGCTGATTATATGTGATTATTTACTTGTATCTTTTCCTCACTGATCTGCAAACATCACAGAAGCAAGAAGCAGGTTGGTCCTATTCATCTCTAAATTCTCAGCACCATACTCCCAAGTGCATTGTAAAATTTCCACAAATGGTTGTTATTTAATTTGTTTTCCAAAGAGTAAAACAAAAGCAAATATTCCAAGAAATACAGACTCATGAAAATCAGTATAGTTTTTTTAACGAATACTTTATGGAACAGCAAATCCCTTATTCTAATCCAAGGCAAGGACATCCAGGAGTCTGACAGGCAAACTGGGTACCTTTCTGTGGGCTTCAGTGCCAGGCCTGCCACTGTATTCCTCCAAGGGAGAAAAGGCTGCAGCTAACATTGTGGTTACATGGAGTCACTGGGAAAATTAAAAGCAACATTGTGCAGAAACTGCTCAGCACCTGATGTGGAAGATAACAAACTCCATGTGTGGTGCCCCATAGTGCTCCATCAAATTCTTAGCCAGGAACTCATTGGTAGAGGGTTATCCTCTTTGGATCAGAACTTGGTCTTCCTGTCCATTTTTCTGCCATGGGAAAGACATGAGTTTTTAATTTAAACTTTCCTGCTATATCATTAGTATATTTTTACTCCTGGTTTCCAATCTGAGGGACAGGATTCATTCATATTTTGTTTGCATGGCAAATGCAAATGACATTATTTAGCTTCTATGGGATGGGTTTGCTTTAAACAGTTACTCTAGCTGTTAAAAGTCATATTAAGGAATCAGTCTTATACAAAGATCTCTCACTTGCTTCTGCTCTCTTTTACTTGCACATGGGGGCATGCACACACACACACAGAGTTTTTAAAATAACTGTTCATGAACACGTTCAAACAAGTTTGCATATGTGAATACAGGTAACAAGAGGTGAATTGTCTTAGTTACAGAATCAAAAATACTTTTTTTGTGTTTTTCAGGTAAGCTTATGGTTAACAGCAGTAGAAGGAACTTTCTATTCCCACTCCACCCCACCCCGGCCACATGTCTAAACCAGTTGTGCAGAAAGATACTGATTCACTGCTTACTTTCAGAGGGATGATTCTGTAAGTTTTAATTTAAGTGATTTTTATATAATCAAATTCAATAGATAAGCATTGGACACCTACCATGTTCTAAGACTTCCTGTACTTACAGGAAGACTTTATTTTTGTTTTACCATGTCCTTGTGGGCAGTAGGTTGCTGTTTACTTCAGTAGTTACCAGGCCTGCCACTACCCCTTGTATATGGTAAGTGCTCTGTAAGTGTTTCATTAGATGTAATATTACAGATAGAAGGTCATTAGGAAATCAGAGGTGTAAGGGTATTGATAAGCCAAGTTTCCCAGGCCCTTGGAGGTAGAAAATAATCACATACAACACAAACATGTTTTATTCCAAATGTGAATGTGAATCCTCCTTTTTGGAATTATTTTCTGCCAAGAAGTTAAACATTCCCTTTAAGTCTCAGTTTCTTTATCAATAAAATGGGAAACTGAGTGATTCTGAAGACTAAGAGGTTGATGATTATGTCTGGCATGGTAGTCATTTTTTTTTTTTTTTTTTTTTTGTGATAATAGCAACTTCCCAGCTGCTACTGGTATGGCTGGGAGGTGGTAGCCATAATTCTTTTGCATGGGAAACATTTAACTTACAGAAAAGACTGGTGCATGTGAGAAAAAGACAGGAGCCACATGAGTCAGGGATAACTTGGGGCTGCAGCAGATGTGCTAGCTCCCTAATGGGAGGCTTGAATGGATGGAACCCCTTCCATTGTTTCTGTGATGGTAAGAGTGGCTAGATCTTGGAGAAGAGCTTATCTGACCAGAAAGAGGAGGGAAAAAGAGCTTAGCTTCTTTGTCTGGCAGCCCTATTCTTTCTTCTGTTCCTTTGGGGACTGGGATAAGCAGTGTCTTAGTCCTACACGAGGAACTTTGTATGGATTTTGGAGTCTCACTGCAGCTCTTAAGGACCATGCTTAGAGAGCAATAAGAATGAGAGAGACAGAAGAGGAAAAGAAAGGGCAAAGCAGAGGTATGTGTGTGTGCGCGTGTGCATGTGTGTGTGTGTGTGTGTGTGTGTGTGTATGCATGCTCATGTGCACTACAGGTGGAAAGCAGGGAAGGGGGAAGCCCTTATCCGTAAGAGAACTCCAGCCTCTGTGGTCTCCTTCCAGACCATCCTGGAATCCTGAGCAGGTGACCAATGTACTTTGTGAGACAAAGAATTTCAAGTGTGCCTTCCCTTTGCATTTACATCTCAGGATTCTAAATTAAAGTATTCTCTCCCTTGCACCCATCTTCTGCTGTGACTATGTACCTTTTGGTACTACTATAGATTTGCTTTTGGCTTTTCTAAAGTGAAATACCCAGCATATTTCCTCAGCTTCCGGCCCCACTGGCACCCCTATTTTGCTCTAATTAACCAATTACCGGAGTTATCCAACCTATTTATTCAGGCAATCAAGGCTTTAAATGCATGGATTTATCATCACCTCAAATCACCTGTCACTAGGATGGAACAAAAATAGAAAGGTAACTAAGAGCTGAAAGAGGTTTAAATCCACATGCTTTTCATAATCAGTTCATTATTTTCAAGAATCCTATCTATGAGAAGAAAAAATTTCAGGGAGAGCTCTTACAAAGGGGAACATTGCCAGAAGGTGTGTGCTTGAAGACCGCCCAGAAGTGTTTTGTTTCTGTTCCTAGAGGGTTGGGCTCCTTGACTTTACCCTATGCTCTCCCCTTTGCAGCCCTCCCCTCAGCAGAGAGAGCAGCGCCATCGGCCCGCTTGCTTAGGGCTTCAGATGGCTTGGGGATCATCAGCGGATGGAGAAGGGAGTCTACAGATCAGGCTTCTGTTGGAAAGTCTCCTGCTTTTTGTGGTCACTTAGAGTAAAATCCCTTTATTTACCTGACTGCCCTGAACATGTTTGAAAACAGACTACTTTTTTCAGCACAAACAACCTTATTTCTTCTGGCCACTCCTCATTCACAGTTCTGGAAATTTTACTTCAATTTGTTGGCTGGTTTATTTAAACTATGGTACCCCCAAATTTAATGCCAAATTTCTAATGTGTTGTGTTTAGTAAAGATCAATCACCTTTGCCTCTCTGGGTGCAGGATTAACATTAATAGAGCCCCAGTGCTTTTGAAGCTCCTCTTGCCAGCCGTATGCTGCTGTTTAACCATATCTTCCCTATCATGTGCTTCTTTGATTGTGAATTCTTAAAGAAATGTAACATAGGAATTTAGATTTAGCTTAATTGATGCTTATGTTGTGAGGTTTTAGAAATCTAAATGAGGGAATTTGTTTTAATATCATAAAATTTAAGTGCAGCTAAAAATTGAGTATTTATTTATTTATTGGAGACAGAGTCTTGCTATGTATTCCAGGCTGGCCTGGAACTCACAGGGTTGCTCCGACCTCAGCCTCCTGGGTGCCGGGATTATAGGTGTGTATAAAGCCACCATTCCCAGTTTTAAGCATTGAGTCACTTTGATTAATCATGGAAACCAGTTTGAAGTATAATATAGTTCCCAGTGTATTTACTGATTTACTTTAACTGGAGATTTCTGTATCTTCATTGGAGTTATTAAAATATTGCCCGTAATAGAGTTGATACAGAGCCCTGGGACAAGCCACTAGCACCTACCTAATGGGTTGCTATCACTTCATTAATCAGTATTTTGCAGTATTTTTACCTAAGTTGAAGGCTAGCTCTTGAGCTGGAAGTTCCCAGGAGTTCAACCAGTGCTGATATTCTTAGTATAAAAATAAGAAGAGATTAATCTTGCAAAAATTGTTTTGCACAATTTCAATTTAAAAGAGAATTTAACTGAATGTACCCCTATCCACATCTTGACAATTTGTGATTTTTGGTTGTGTTATAATATCACTAGCTGACAAAGAACTCATTATTCATACATTAATTTCTCGACAACACACTGGATAATAACAGATGCAATTGACCCACTTGGTTTATTTTCTCCAACATAATTGAAAAGATTCAGCCGGGTGTGGTGGTGCACACCCAGCATTCAGGAGGTCGAGACATGAGGATCGTTGCGAGTTTGAGACCAGCCTGGGCTACAAAGTGAGTTCAAGGCCAGCCTGAATTGCATAGTGAGATCCTGTCTCAAAAAGACAAATCAAAAACAAAAACAGAAGACTCTCTTATTCTTTTGCCATTGAGTTTGGCTAAAGTCTTTACATTAGTATATTTTTACCTGGGAGTTTTGTCAAAGCAAGCTTATCTGTGAAATTTTGAAGAATCAGTCTCGTCTTCACATGGCAGCATGTGGAAATCAGAAGTATTTCTGGTAAGATTTATTGTAACACCTTCCAGAAGACTCTAACTCCAGGGAGGACCAGATTGCAGAGAATGGCATATTAAAGTTTCTTTCCATATCTATGGGGCCCAGGTGGAGGGGACAAATGGATTCCTACCTGACTGCAAAATATGATATATTATTATAAACAGAGTCTTGAATTATAGAAAATACTAGTTAGCATAATTACATTACCATATTTTTATATGGAGATTATTATTCAAATACCAAACAGGCAATCTTCCATTGGAAAAAACCAATAAACACTCTCAATCTTGACTTCCACTGTTATGTATGTCATAGCACAAAACAATTTTAAAGTTTAAAACCCATTACATTACAAGAGCTATTCACTTCAAGTAGGTGGCAATTTGCCTCTTTTTTTTATCCCACGTTTTGATAGCTATTCACCTCTATCAATTCTTATCTTGCCCATTCTTCAGAAACCAATTGCAGTTTAAAAAGTACCCATCCATTTCTGATTGAAATCTTCACATGCTGGTTTTTTAAACTATTTTTCAATCTCTTAATAAAATAGATTGCCTCCAGGCTGCCAGTTAGTAAACCCGCTAACAATACAGCAATTCCAAGGGCCACCCTGGCTCTTGGGTTTTTCTTGCATTTAGTTCTGTCCAAGAAACATTAGATTTCCACTGGTTCTATCTACATGCACAAAATAGTTTAATGGATTAAAATTGTTTAAAATTGTACAAACTATCATCAACAATAAAGCCCTGCAAAATTGCTGGATTAAATTTAGTTAAACTGCCATCCCTTTATTTCACGAAATACAAAAGAGGCTTTATAACTCATTCTTTGACTTGTTAACTTTTTTTTTTTTTTTTTTTTTTTTACCACTGTGGGCATGTGAGAGTTGCAACCTGAAAAATCTTTCCACAGCATGGAGGACCACATCCATTTGCAAGAGGGACTCTCGACCCATCAGTCTTGGAACAAATCTTTCTTAAGGGTCTTCTTTGTTGCTGGCCATGAATCAAGTAAAGGATGCATAGGTACAGTATTTACTCTTGAGCTGCATACTTTAGAGACAGAATCATGTGAGGCAACTTACAAAGCCAAGGGGAAGGTGTTCAGATCATGGGATATTCTACTGTTCAGAGATGAAAGAACTAAGGGGTTGAAGGAATAGTCTACAAAACCCAGGAAGGTCCCACAAAGACTGGAGGGAGAGGGGCGGGATCTGTTAGGTGGAGGGGAGTGTCTGATCCAGGAGCTAGGGATAAAGATTATGAGCTTGGAGTGAACCAAAGGAAGTGAGAATCTTGTTGTACTGATCCCTACTTTCTTCCCATCACCCATCTTTCCTGTCTCTTTGAACTCTGGTTGTCTTTTATGCCCCCTAAAGATTACCAGCTTGCCCATTCCATTGTGTTGGTCTCTTTATTACCCAGGGTATGAATATCTATAATCCTAAAAACATTCATATCATCTTGGTTTAAATGAGATGAAGTTGAACTTTTTCCTAGGTCCAAATATAGACACCAGGAAATTTAAGATAATGCATTCCAAAAAGTTTATTGGTTTTATATCAAAGACTGGGCATTGAATATTCTCAGCCTTCTTGATCCTTTATAACCCAGAAGTAGGTACAAGCTGGAGAAGCATGGTAGAACAAGCTAAGTACCTTCAAGAATAGCATGAAACCATTTGACTTTCACAGTTAAAGAGAGAACAAATCTACTTGGAGATTTAGAGAAGGTTGAAAGTATTTGAGATGAATCTGAATAGAACCCCAATGGCATAAGAAGTAGTACCAAGAATCAACAAATGGGATCATACAAAATTAAAAAGCTTCCACACAGCAAAGGAAACAACCAACAGAATCAGAGACAGTCTACAGAAACAGAAATTCTTCTGCCAGATATTCTTCAGACAGAGGTCTAACATCTAGAATACATAATAAACTAAAAAAAGTTACCCCCCCAAGAAAAGAATCTATCAAAAAATGGGCAACTGAAATGAACAGATGCTTCTTAGAAGAGGAAGTACAAGTGGTCAATAAATGCATGAAAATTTGACCTTCTCTGGCTGTTACAAAAATGCAAATTAAAATAATACTGAGATTCTATCTTATTCCAGAAATAATGGCTATCATCAAGAGATCAAATAATAGTAAATACTGGTGAGGTTATGAGGAAAAAGGAACACTACTACATTGTTGATGGGAATGTAATCTAGTCCAATCACTATGGAAATCAGTATGGATGTTTCTCAAAAAACTAGAGCTAGAAATTCCACTTGATCCAGAGATTCCTTTTCTAGGTATCTTTCTGAAAGAAATAAAATCATCATATTTCAGTGGTACATGCATACCTATGTTTATAGCAGCACAATTTATAATAGTTAAATCTCAAAATCAGTCCATGTCTATCACCTTATGAATTAAAAATAGAAATTGTGGTGTTTTTACATAACAGAATAGTACTTTGACATGAAGGACAAGCTTGAGGCATTTGTAGGTAAATGGATGCACTTTGAGGCCATAAGGTTAAATAAAATAACACAAGCTTAAATATCACATGGTCTTTCCAAATGAGAAATCCAAAATGTAAACAAAGAGCAAAACAAAAGATAATAAGAAGTAGGGAGATCTTTTTCAAATGGGAAGGGCATTAAAAGATGGAGGGAGGAAAAAGGAGTGGAGGTAAAGGGAATAAAAAATAATGGAACAACCAAAAATAGTTTGAAAGGGATTTATTTGCGAACATTTAGGAATCAAAAGCCTAGACAAACTTTCCCTTGAAGTTTGATTTGATGACTTACGATCAGCCCACCAGAAGCTTGGTTGAGGCAATGTGTGTGCGCGTATGCGTGTGTGTGTGTGTGTGTGTGTGTGTGTGTGTGTGCATGCACTCCTCAAATCCCATCTTAGCATCAGATGTCTCCCACCAGGCTGTCCTGAGCATTGATGAGACCCTGTACTAGGATCTTGCTGGCTGGAGGTAGCCCAGCCAGCAGGTGACAGTGCAGGTGACAGTGCAGGAATCATGAACACCTCCCTTCCAAGACCACATTCAGGTTAAAAGGTGAGGACTGGGAGTGTTGGACAAATTGAAGTTGGTGACTTCTCTCGGCCCTGCCTCCCCTGTGTCACTCTGGTTGTGTTACAGCCTCGATGGCAGGTACTCTAGCCTCTTGGTTAGGATGCTCTCTAGTGCACTGACTGATTTGCAGTGATCAGGGTACTGCGGGCAAGAGTTTGATTAAGGACTGAGTATTCTGTGCTACTTGGTAATTAATCACCCCTTTATTCTTCTAGCTACTTTCTTTGGAGGATGATTGTACAATGACAACTCCCCAAAAGCTGTACTAGAAGCTTCATTCAAACAGTCACCTGCCTCCGCCTGCCCCTGTGGCCTTATCATTCTGCACAGGAGTGTCTCATCATTTTCATTCCTTCATTGCCATGCAGAACGCTGCACCGGGAGGGTGCCGTGCTGGGAGTGTTGTTATTCTTTCTAACACTGCTATTTTTATTATAAAAGATGAAGAATAGTAGGAGGTTAATGGCTGCTTAGAATAAAAACAAATAGTGTCTAAGAACAAATATTCAAACGAGGCATTGTCTTGCTGAGGGAATGCTATTCAGCAGCAAAGTGTCTGCTCAGTTTTTCTCTCCCTCTTTGACTACATAAACCAGGGGTTGTGTATACTCAGTAGCTGGCATTGTACTGCATTCTACTGTCAGGTAACCTAACAAAAGAAGCTCTGTTGGAGGAGCAAGGAGCCTCTAAGGGCTAAGGGTTCTTACCAGGGCTGTTTATGCTTCCTCTCCCCAGCATCTCACTTCCCACTGCCTTTATTTTTGCTGAATGGATCGTTTCACACTGAATACCCTGGCCACTTGCAAAATCCAGTCCTTGGCACTGAGGGGTGCATGCTCATGGAAGGCCAGAAGTTTTGGACCTTGTTCCCTGCCCTGTGGTTCTTGTTTCCACCCTTTGCCCACAGTGCACAGCACACAATTATCATACCCATGACTTCCAGTTTCTCACTGTGCTATTCCTTCAGGCTGAAGTAGAACCTTACCTGCCCGCCCTCTAGCCCCATGCCTAAGCCCCTCAAAGTCCTGTGCATTATTAGGTGACTACCAATAGAAAAGAGGAAACAGAGTTGACATTATTTAGATGCATAGTATGTGCTATACAAAACGATGTTATCTTATTTACTTTTTTTGATAATCCTGCAGGGTAAGTGCTGTTATCTTTAGTTCAGTATAAAGAAACAAAGACACAGAGATGTTTAGTATATTACTCAATGTCACGGAGTGAATATGGGGGTGAGGATTTGTGCATTAACCCCAAAATACACACAATACTCATTCCCTTACGAGGCATATATTTTTCTTTATGTAGCATCTTAATTCTTTCAAAATATGCTATCTCCAGAAATCTCCTCTGAAGAGAATCTAATGGTCATTCTCAAACTTTAGCACCAGAACACTACACAGAGAGTTATTTCTTCTGCCTAATCAGCATGAAACCTTGTCTAAATTACAAGCCCAAATGAAACATTATATGATTGCTTCTAAGTAAAAGGTTAGGAATCTAAGGAGGATATTTAAGATTTTCTGTATCCTCCGTATCCTCTAAATACTTCTTTTTCAGTGGTTGGATCCTAAACTCCCTCCCTGATCATTTCCTTCTCCACACTCTGCTGGAGAGCTCTCATTAAACACAGGCTCATTCCAGACAAGGGACCATACCACGTGTCAGCTCCACTGACCCACAAATCTCGCTGCAGGCAGTAAACAGAATCCCTTTTTACCACCCTGGGATGCTCCCCACCTCTGTAAACCCTCTGTGTCTGGGCTCCACTCTGCTTCCAACCTGCCTTCCCATGCTTCTCCATCTCTCTTCTTGGGATCATAGTCCCTTCTACAGAGGGAGCCAGCCCAATTATTCCAATCCACACTGATCTCACCCTTCACTGAAACCCTTAGTTAGTGCTACATGAGTTATCACAGTAGTCTTCTCATTTCCCTTGTGTATGTTTTGTTTATTCAACTTGATTTATAGCCGGCACGGTAGGAGCCATGTCTTATGTTTTTCTCTAACCTTTCATAGCAAATGTCCAACAAATATAACTGCTAAAAGAAAGCTATAGAAATAAAGCACTGAGTTAATAATTTGGAGGCTTGTGTTTTGTTCCAGCTCTGCTACTAATCAGCCATGTGATACTAGGCGAATTCCTTAGCTCTCAAATTCTATTTTCCCTATCTGTGAAAAATGATGATATTTGAGCAATGCTTGAGCAAAAGAGTCTAATGCCTTTTCCAAAGTTGTGGCCATGCTTTAGTGAACTGATTAAACATTTGAAAAGAGAGGAAGTTTCAGAGAAAGACTCATCTCAAACATGAATTGCCTAGCATGTAAGTGCTCTGAGAATGTAGACTGAGTGTGAAATATATGAATGGAGAAGCAAAAGATAGCAAGTCAGTTAATTAAGGCTGATTATTGAGCTTCCTTAATGCCTTAGAAAAATAAATGGGTCAAAGCAACTTGCTCTTCTTTAAGTGAATGCATCTGATTCTTCAAGGGTATAGCTAAAAGAACTTTAATATAGAAGATTAGGTACTTTCTCTTCCTCTACCACAGCTCTTCTTGGGACCCAAGAACAGTGGCAGGTCACCGCCCTGCTGAGATCCAAACTCTGTAACTCCAGAGGGCCACAGAAGGAGATTTGCAGGTACCGCAGAGATAACTTGGTTTGGAGGACCGAACTCAAACACTTCTGTCTTTCTTTCCCTCAGCACTATTTTCAAAGACTAGACTCTATTTGTGAGGCTGATGCATACAGAAAAACATGCATTAATTCTGTTTGAAGATTAGTTAAGCTGGAGAGGGCTCCTGAGAGCTACCTGCTGCTTGTATTAGACAGGTTTGACCATAGGGAAATGCATGAGGGGCTAGATTTCCTCTCTTCAAGTGTTCCAACTGCACAGTCTGGAACCCCTTAAGTGAAGACAGGAGATGGTCTACTGTCAGTCTACTAGTGTTCTTCTACTAGCTGAGACCCACCTTTCCAAGCACACTGCACAGAGTGACTCTCTCTCCTTAGTCATGACTAACCTTTGGTTGAAGGAAAGCCCTGGCCAGGGGTGTAGGCTCCCTAGTCTCTTGGCTTGATGGATTTAGCTTTTAAAAATATAGATATTTTCATTCAATAATTACTTTTCCTTTTACACAAAATTAAGATGTATAATATAATTCTTTTCTAAGGTAATTTTGGATTTGATGTGTCAGGAGCATCACTTCAGGCCAATGAATGCAAAATTAACATCATTGCTCTTGTCTTCCTTCTCATCTGATGCATCACTTCATTCTTGGTCAGGGCCAATGTACCTCCAAATACATAACTGAGTAAGTTCTTCCTTGGTCCCTTTGCCTTCTCCTGCCTGATTAATAATGTACCACTTGGTACTAAGTTCTTTCATCCAGGTAGGCTGTCTTGAGGGCTGGTTTCTGTACACACAAATTCTTTCCAGGAGAGTCACAGATGCCCATCTTTTCCCAGAAACCTATAATCAAGCATCTAGGGCTCATTGAGAACTACCCTTCAATCACCTTGAATGACTTCGGAGAAGCAAAATGTCTATGGGTTTCATGTCTATCAAATAGAACCCAAATGGAAGTTTTATTTAATTTTTCTGCTTTTGAGTTGGGATGGGATATTTTGTAAGTGAAGTTTCAGGAACTGGTCCATTCTGTCATTAAACCTGCTTTTTCATTCTGGTTATCTTCTTGCCTAGACCATATCATCTTGTCATGGTCCCTTCCTTTCTGGCTTTGAGATTACAACCAATGTCTCAGGACAAACTTGGTGTGCGTGTATCTGAGGGACCCTTGTGACCTCCAGCCCTCAGAAATTCCCCAGTCCAGAACTTCTGTGGTGCTTGCTGCTTTATATTCTTGCCAACACCTATTCTCTTTTACCCTTCCAATACTGTGTACATTTTTCCTGTTACAATTCTGCAAAGAGGGTTTTTTTATTTTATTTTAAAGTTATGGTCTGTGGTTGCCATTTTATAGCTTCTTAAACATGGATCATTTCTATCCAACAACCTAAAGAAGTGACACTGTGCCCTTGAAGAGTGTGGTTTTATTTGAGTTGGATATAATACTGCTAAAATATATACACTCTCCAGGGAATGGCCGTGCCGTGAGTTTTCCCTGTAAACGTCTAGCTTCTATCTTTAATTCTCAGGCCAGTACTCCTTGTATTGAATGACACAACTTCTAGAAGTAACACAGGTGCAGTGGCTGGGTAATTTACATAGATCCTCCCTCTACAATTCCTTCTTAGGGAGGTGAGTTTTTACATGAAGCAAATGCCTTTCAATCAAGATAGACTTGCTAAACACAGTGAACTCTTTTTTCTTGAATATAGTGTTGTATATTTTTAAATACTCTTTCATACACATTGTACATTGCCTCCAATTTTCACTATACCCCTGTGGAAAAGATAGGGCAGTTACTTTAATACACTTTTGACAGATGAGGAAAGGGAAGCCCAGAGAAAACTTGGGCTTGCCTGAGAGGACATGGTTGGAGGCCAAGCTAGGATCAGACACCATATCTCTGGCCTATACTGTCCTTATGACAACACTCACGATAGTGCTCTGACAACCATCTGCTTCTCCACATCACTGAGCTCCCAAAACATGATCACATTTCTAATCCCATATAATTCTCACAAGAGTCCTGAGAGAAAGCCCTCAGTGGAGTTATCTGAGTCATTATTTCAAATGCACTGGAAAATAAACAAAGACTTAAGAGACTTTCCTGGATACACATGAGTCAATGCGTGAGGTGGGTCAGGACTCGGTCCCAGACACTCCAAGGGGCACTTTGACACCCTTCTCCACACACACCATGTAACTTAATCATTGGTCTTCCTGCTGCCAATAATTTTATGTAGAAAGCATGGGTGTCAGCAGCAAATTCAGGGTGGTCTTCAAAGGGAACACTGTCACTCAGATAAACCCATTGCTTAGCACTAAGTGACAAGCAGGTGTGCAAATGGTGTGGTCCCATGGAAAGAATGGGGGTGGGAGCATGTGGGCACTGAGCCAGGGTGAGAACCAAGCCTCCTAAATTCCAGACCTTTTTGTCCCACTGCACTAGTAGGAGAACTCAACAGCTTTTTCTCTTGAAGAAAAATAAAGTGGATATAGGATCAGGGGCTTGGTTTCTACTGTGACAAATATAAAAAAAAATCACTTCCTCATTCTTCTAGTGAAAGGGGAGGTTGGGGTGTCCACTTTCCTTCTACTTATGTCTCTCAGCAGGTATTTTGGAATGGCTTGGTCACATTAAGTAAGTAAAATGACCCACAGTCTCAACTCAGCCAATACAAATATTTCCCTAGCTCTCTGTTAGAGAAAAAAATGAATACATTTGGCATCTTAGGAGGTGAAAGGAGATGGTTGCAATGCAGTCATTCCCTGAGGGAGGAGAGCAGATGCCTCCATTTCCTGTTGCTGTGATGGTGGTCCAGAATCTGCAAAGAAGGTACTTCCTCACTCAGGCACGTGTGACCAGGGCAAGTTCCCTGCAGCAGCACTGGGACCCTGGCACAGTACCCTGCTTCCCTTAGAGAATGTCCAACTTTTTTCAAGGGCTGTATTCCATTGATACACACACACACACACACACACACACACACACACATGCATATTTTATTCAGCTCTGCTTTGTGGTATCAGCACTAAAGTAAGAGTGTGCTGTACTTGGGAGTCAATATTTAAACCAACTGACATACATTATATGACCAACTAATGCAAGGCATAGTGAGCAGCAGAGAGAGGCAAAATGTCTTCTGTCTTCAGGGAACTTTAGTTGAAAAGTCGCAATTACACACTCGGCCAGTTGACTGGCCATGGGTGGCTCAAAAAGATAATGAGGCCCTCGGTGAAGAATTGAAAGATTGGCTGTGGTAGCCCAGAAAAGGGAGAAGTTATGAGGGGTGAGGTGGCCTAAGAAGGACCAGAGGAGGAGAGTGGACTTGAGTTGGAGTTTAACTAGTGATGCTGAGGAGTAAGAGGACTGACTGGGAAGGCAGTACCAAAGGCAAAAAGAGAAGCACTGAGTGGGACTAGTGAGAGGATTAACTTCGCTCACTGTCCTGGACACAGATGTCCCTTTGTGTCCCGGGAGTCGCTGTCTCTTAAACAAAGGAACTACTACGCAAAGGGATGTGGGCAGCTCTGGACAAACTTGCTTCCATTTCCAGTGGCCCAAAGAACTTCCTGGGTGACGATGGATGATGGGAAGTGCCATTACTGATGTGAGGCAGAGTACTACACAGTTTTTCAGACAAATGAAATCCTTTCTCTCTTGCTTTCAAATACACAAGTGTTATGTTACTTACCTATAACAAAGACTTGAAAGGAAATGTGAAAACTAGGATAAATTTGAGGATCTACAGAAGCTTAATACAATGTTTGTAAACTAGAAAGCACTGGAAAATTTACTAATAAATGTGTACTTGGGACCTGACAAAAGGTGCAAATTCCAGGAGATTTTTTTTCTTTTTTCTGGTACTGGGGATTGAACTGACAACCTTGCGCCTGCCAGGCAGGTGCTTACGCCACTGAGCTAAATCCCCAGTGAGATTTTGTATTTTTAGAAAATGTTTGCAAAAACTTTTGGTGAGTGTATTTTGTGTATCCTCACAAGCAAAAAGAATCTCAGTGAAATTGAGTTACGTCCTCTCCCAGGGCAGATGTTTGACAGATGTCAGAATGATCTCTAATGGCTGGCTATCCAGCCTCTGTTCCTGGGACTCCCTTTACCCTGGATATTCTGGCAACCCACTGGGGGGCAGTTTAGCAGAGACCTAGCCAAGGATACAACTCTAGGGAGGAGAAAGCTGTAGAACTGTGGTGTTTAGAAGTTGGAGAGGAGATGGCCGTGGGAATTAGGATAGCATTCGTATGAGTTATACCTATTTCAAATCAAACATGAAGCCACACCTGGTATGATTATCAACCATTGTTATTGCCCTTGCATGTCTTCAAGAATTGTTACAGATATACATCACTAATTCTGGGGCTAGACAGCCATCTTAAAGCAAAAATGGGTAATGGAGGACCAGTCTTTGGACGGACTATTACTATTGTTGTGCTCATTTTTTGCCAATGTCATACTTGGAAGTTCTTTTAAGAACTTTTATTTGTACTTTAAAAATCATAGCTACTAAAAGGAAGTAGATACACAGTCAGGACACTGAGATCAGACTTGTCTTCGTCCTTGAGTAGTGGTGTGTGTGAAAGATGTGTCTGGTAGATCTTAGGCACTCAATGAGAGATGTGGAGTGAATCAGAAACTCAGGGAAAATCACTCAATTTCCCTGAGCTTTGGTTTCCTCATCATTAAAACAGGGTCGACAGGACTTCTACAGAGTAAAAAATGTTTCCTTCCACCCCCCCATTCCCCTTTCCCTTTGAACAATTACTTCCTATTTCACAATATCTGTGATACATTTTGGTTTTTATTTACACTTTCAATTTCTTGCACCAGAGAGTCAGTGCAATATTTACACGTATGTATATGTATATGTGTGTGCGTGTGCGTGTGTGAGTGTGATTTATTTCACTTACGAGTATGGATTTAAAGGCCATCCATTTAGCTAGAAATGTCTCAAGTTTATCTTAAAAATAAAGTAATTTTTAAACATGCTTAAAAAATAAAAAGTTGTGGAGAAATACAAGTGGTTGCTATAGAAAAATGAGTTGGAAAAGACCTGTGACTAGGACCTGGGAAACTTTGGGTCTTGTCCAACACATAAACGATAAATCTTGGGAAGTCTCTTCCCCTCCCAGAGCCTCAGTTATTTCATTTGTGAACACATGATAATAGAATCTGTTTACTTCACAGGGGTGTTTTGAAAGTCAATGTAGATGATTACAAATTGCTCCTCTCTGATGAGCAATGAAAATGAGTCATGAGTGTCCAACTTTTTGTGCCTGTGCTCAGTGCAAGTTTGGAAACAGTTTTCCCGGAGAGAGTGAAGACTTCCTGGGGAGCCCCTGGGCCTGCTGACCTTACCCCCTTTCTTCCTGCCTCTGGTTGTCTACACCATGTGTTTCCCATTAGCATCTCCTTAGCATTCCCCTTCTGCTTGTGTTCCCTGGAATGGTTACTCACCATCTCCCAGATGCAAAGACTCCACTGATCCCAGATTGTTAGAGCTGGATGAGAGTTTCTGAGTCTACAAAAGCAACCTCTTTTATACACCAGAATACAAAGGCTCATAAAGATCAATTTGGTAGCAAAGTCAGAATCAGATCTCAGGTCCAAGTTAAGACCACTTTTTCATTGTGCTTCATCTTAGGCCTTTAAAATGTTGCACTTTAAAATCCTGTTTTATTACAGGAACTCTCTTCTGCTCAGGGATTAGCCAGGATTCATAATTGATACTGTTATGGAACTCCTTGCCCTCCTCTACCCATCCAAGTATTGTCTCCAGAAGCCATCCCCAAGAGTGACACTGGTTAGCATGTCTCGAACACAGTAGGGAACTGCTACTCCTCCCAGCTCCAGTTACTGTTATTTTTTGGAAAACCAACCAATAGAGAGATGAGTAAAGGATGGGAAAAAACTTCATATAGACTCAGTGAAGCTTGAGCAAAATAATGTAGACTGACATGGTAAATTCAAAAAGGAGCACTTGAGTACCAGTGCTGGGGGTGAAAAGGTGGTACAGTTACCAAGGTTTCTGCTCACATAGGTTTCTTCACTTAAAACACCAAGTTAGAATAACTATATGTCATCTGTGCATAGGTATTTTCACCTAGGACAGTAGGATAGACATGTTGGATGTCATATTTTTGATGTATTTTACAACAAATTATTCTTACAATTTTTTGTCTGTTGGAAATCTTGGTTTCTACCCTGGAGATTGTCTTTGCACGTGTGATACATATTCTAGCTTCATTTTCTTCATTCATGAAATGGGTGCAATAGTCTAGACACTCATGAAGGAATCCTCCAGTTAGAATGTTCTGCTGTACCTGTTGACCTTATAATACATCCTGTCATTAAGCATGAGAACAATTGAGAATGTTAGCATTTCCCCTGCCCCACCTCAGAGGCACCTCAACACAGTGGCTCCTGAGCAGGGCTGCGAACTGACTGTCAGGTGGTCACAGATTACCCTGTCTTTCAGTTCCTGTTTCCTGACAATCCACACTACCACCTATGAGAAGGACATAACACACAGCATCTGGATTAAAACCATGTCAGATTGTGGGAAGTCTGGGCCCCTGAAAGGACAGTGCTGGAATCTACCTTGAGCCTGAGCTGAAAATAAATAATGAGCTATTTGAAATCATCTTTTCCCCAAACAGAGACTAGAGAACAAAGATAAATGGAAATACAATCACTTACTATTTTTCTCAATGAGAAAGTGATCAAGATATTAAAACACTGTGTGACACAGTGGAGTGTGAGTCCTAATGGAGGTCCCCCTGTCTTTAAGAGGGGAGAAATGTGAGGTAATGAGATGAATAGAAAAGTTTGGCGTGGAGAGCAAAGAAAGGTGGACATGGGGAACTGGGGGAGCCAGACTAAGTGTATAAGAAGTAATCAAAATAAGCATCAGATTGAGATTAAGCCCAAGATTATTCAAAAGGCCTAATTAGTACTTGTCTGAATGGAGATCCAGAAAGGAAAGACAGAGAATGAGTCTCCTTCCCTGCCAAAAAAAAAAAAAAAAAAAAAAAAAAGGAAGAATGACGCCGCAACTCTCTTCTGCTGTGCTTCACCTCAGGCCTTTTAAACATTCTACTTCCCAACTGCATTTTATTATGGGAAATCCTATCTGTCCAGGGTCCAACCAGGATTTATAACTGATACTGTTACAGAAATTTTTGCTCTCTCACACTCTACCCATCTCACAAATGGTGCCCATTTAGCTTAACTTTGTATTCTTCACTTTGCTACTCACCATGGTACTCCTTCCCAAATTTTCATGCTATGTAGATGACACCAGCTGTTATTTCTAACATCTGCTGTACTCAGACTTTCAAGGCTGTCTCATAACCTTGTCTTTCTTCTTCTTATTTCTCCTTCTTATGGCTCCAAAATCTAGTTGTCATTATTACCATTGTTGCTTTTCTCTAGGACATCTCTGTAGTCAAAGACCCTACCTTTGTCAGGACCTGCCCCACTCTCATTTCCAAACCACTTGAACACTAGTGTCACTTGAACTGGCCCTGGTTCCAGCTTCTCCACATTTGAATCTCCTCAGTATTCTCTTGCCAAATTGAAGGTCCTCAGATACCCATGCTCCTTCCCTGTTCAGAAACCTGCCAGTTTCCAATGGTGAATCAAGAGTGCTGGACCTTCTTGGCCTACCTGTCCTGAGAGATCACATTTCCAGTTTCTCTTCTCCATCTTCCCCTTATTATTCCATGAATATTCCTGTGTTCTCCACTCATTCTCACTTTCATGTTGTAACCTCTGATCCATTGGATATTTCACTCTCAATCAAAGTCAAAGAGAACATACATTCTACCAAGGTGCCCACCCTATCTACTGAGATAGCTGATGACACTTAATTCCTGGGCATTGTCATTCAGCATTGAATTAGAGGCTGATCTGCATCATCACTCTAAAATTTGGGGTCACACGTAATCCCTATGCATTCATTTCATTCTTTGATGTTTGAAGCCTCTCCTACATTCTCGATGAGAACACTGTGGATTCATTGACAATCTGTTGAGTGTCTGATCAGCCACAATGACTGGTGCAGTTATTTGTGCAGGTTTGATTTTTTGAAAGGAATACAAAGATCAGTTGTTTTAATGCACGTTTTTAAGAAAATGCAAATTAAGCAAAAATATTGAGCATTACACATGACTTTAACCAATGAACATTTTAAATTGATGCTGTCCATTCCATTTTAAAGACATTCTAATGTCCCGTTGAGGCTAGCATAGTCCTCTTGAGGTTTGTGTATTTTATTCCTACCTGTGGGGTTGTATGCTTTCCAAGAATCAATTGTGTTTGGTCTCAACTCTTTTAATGCTGGTTGTATTTATAATTTATGCAATATATTTAAATATTATGCAAAACCGTGAAATATGAATGCAAAGAGGGTTTTTGTTTTTATAACAACTAAGTTGATTGCCATAGAAAGTCAGTAAATGAGAAGTTGACAAAAAAGAATCAATTTTGAATTGAGTGTGTGACAACTCTAAAGGTTTGCCATAAATCATGAGGGTCTTGATGAATTTTGCATTTAGATAGCTCAGAAAATACCATTTTAGGATCTTGATTCACTTAAAAGATACTGGAACTGGATAATGCAAATGATGTACTCAAAATGATTCTGGGGAAACAATAATGCAGAGGACCATTATTTAAAAATTCACCAACTGCTTTTTCTCTTAAATGATGTGCATTTAGTTATGTACTTTTTATGTACATATTTGCAGTACATAATGATTACATTTACTGTGGGGGGTTGGTTCGTGTACATAACACATCTTAATTCTTTTTTATTCCCTGTCCTTCCATCAGTGCTCCCTCCACCTCTGATCACCTTCCCATTTGAAAAAGCTCTATTTCCATCTTTTCTTTGATTTTTCCTTTTTAAAATCCTTTTCCTTTTCACCCAACTGACAAATAAAATTACACATATAAGTTTAGGCTAAACTTAAAATTTTAGTGTCATGCATATTTAAAATAATTTGATCACCATTTCTCATTAGTAACCATTATTCTAGATTGTGTCAATGAAATTCTTCACTAAGTACCACTCAACTTCAATATGGTTAGAAAAATTTCTAGCTTTTGAGCGGAAATGGAGTGGTCTCTTTTCTGAACACCAGAACTCACACATCCACATTTAGGGTGCAAAGTTATAACATTTCCTCTGGCATCTAGCTTTGAAGCTACTTCTCTCCTATGGGTCCTGGAGTGTTCATCTTGTACACCTTGTACAGTTTGCTCCTTCACTGAAACAAGGTGTCTTGTATGATTAATAGACTATGCCAGGAGTGATGGTGTGGAACTTTCAAGACTGAGTCTTGGTGTCTTTACTAACTTGATCTGGAAGAAACCAGCTACAGTGTTGGTTGGATACTCCAGAATTCAAGTGGAAAGACTCCGGTGTTGAAGAATAGAAACATTTTCAAAAGTCAGCCCCACATTGGCAGCCATGTGAGTGAGTCAGCTTGGAAATGTGTCCTCTGCCTCAGTCCAGTCTTCAAATGACTGTAGCCCTTGATGACATCTGATTGCAACCTCATGAGGAACCCCAAGTCAGAACTGCATTGTCAAGCTGTTCTTGAATTTATGAGCCACAGAAAACATGAGAAATATCAAATTATCATTGATACTTTAAGTAAATATATTTTGAAGTAATGTGTTATGTAGGTTTAGATCACACAGAATTTCTCAAAGGTTCCCATTAACAGGGGAAAGTGACATGATTCATGTTGAGAATTCATAGAAAGAAGAATGATCATACTACTAAAATTATGAAGGATACATTGCTTCATGGACCTTATGCAAAAAAGATCCCAGCACTCAGGAGGCTGAGGTA
>RJWM01010846.1:33234-62048 GCA_004363535.1 Dasyprocta punctata
AAAAAAAAAAAAAAAAAAAAAAAAAGCAAAAAGAAAGCAAGATGGAAAGTGTCCCTTTGAACAGCTTCTAGAACTCCAACAACAGCTAAATTTGCTCCATAGTTTGTTAGACAAAAGTAAGCAAGAGTGAAGCACCATTAGGGAGGGAACCATTTGCATTTTTCGCTTTTTTATTTTTTGAGACAGGGTCTCACTATGCAGTTCTGGTGGCCTTTAACTTGTTATGTAGCCCAGGCTGACCTCGAACTCATGAGCAGTCCTCCTGCCTCAGCCTCCCAAGAGCTAGGATTACAGGCTGAGCCACCATACCAGGCTCTATTCACATTTAAATCTCATCTACACAACGACCACAGAAAGCCATGGAGAGCTGTGGGGGTCATCCAGGTCAGGGTGTGCTTTGTGAATTCAGAGTTCACAACTCAATGAAGATTCTCCACAGCACAATGGTGTGCACTTTTTGTATCTCCTCTGAGCTGGTAAGTGCCCAAGAGTGGGACTCAGGTTTCCATTGCTGCTTACTTCACAACACCTAGTAGTGTTCTGGCATTTGCAAGGAACATACTATACATCTGATGAATAAATGGGCTACTATGTTTCCACTACTGCTCAGCGTTCTTGCTTTTCCAAAACTCAGCTTACCACATTTATTTCAAAGGGAGAAAACAGACACACACACACACACACACACACACACACACACACAGAGAGAGAGAGAGCAGGAAAGTGACATGAAATAGGTGTGCTAGTTCCCTCAATAGCTTCATCCAAAATATTCCTACATAGCTATATTTCATCTCCAAATCCAATCATTTAGCTTCATTTGATTGAATTGACTGCAGGTCTTTCTCATAAAAGAGAATGTGAGAAGTTGGTGAAATTAGTGACACACCAGAAGATACGGCTTGGTGGGCATTTTAAAATATGTCCTTTCCTTTTTCAATCAACTTTTTGAAAAAAAATCTTTACTGATTTCCGAATCTTCCACAGAGATTCAATGTTTATTATTTTACATGACTATTCTTGGGAGAGGGCACACATAAGGCATGATTATGATCAACAATAATGATGATGGAAAGCTTGTAAGAAATGAGAATCAGGACCAGGGAAATGCAAAAAGAAGAGATAAGAGAGAGGAGTCATCAAAAAGAGGAGGTGTTAAGATGTCCCCTTAGATGCCCCCCCACCCCAATTTGGTGAATTTACTCCTTTGACTCCATCCTTAGTAGAATTTTATGAGGCATCTCTTCAGTGACCAGAAAGCCTCTCTATTGAATAACCACAATCCTGATACTTTTATTAACCCTCTAACCCCCAGCTCTAGCATAATTGCCTGTGACAGAGCCAGCTGTATCCATGTGATGTAATTACTTTCTTTCTAGAATCCATCCTGCAGGTTGTGTACGTGCACACAAGCAACACATGCACACATATACACTTGCATGCTGTGTAGGCACCAGACCTCACTGATCCTTTACACCCCACTCATTTTTGCTTCTGAGATAATACATCACAGGCATATTGAGATTTCTTGGCGTGCGTTAAAACATAGATCTACAGGAAAAAAATTAAGCTAGAAAAACATTCAAATGATCAAATGTCATGTAAAGGTAATTTGAGAGAAAAAAAATCCTGCTGGTTTTGATGGCAGTTTAAAATATCTTTTATTATAATAAATAATAGGCTAGTTAAAAATGCTCATTTTACTTATATCCTGTTAATGAATTCTATATGCTGTTCTCAAACCCTCATCCTTAACCCATTAAGCTTCTTCAGTAATAATGACAATAACAATAACAACAATTGTAGACAACAAAGAGCAAAGATCATTGGAAAGTTTTCTTCCCCCAAAGAGGAATTTTTGAATGGCTGCATTCTGTGCCTTGAATGCATTATGGTTAATTTCAGATTCCAAGGATGATTAACTCTGACTGGTGGAATAAAAGGCCATGACCAATTATTATTCAGAAAAATCCTGCTGTTTAGCCAAAGAGCGTACAGTGCAATCCAGTCCTTGATGTTCCTGTGATAAACGCTCACATGACAAGGTTATTTGGTGTAGAGCAGCCAGAGTGGTTGCTATGGCAACCTGTTCACAATGCTCATAAATCTGAGGTGTAGTTATCCTTGCTGTGTATGCAAAAAAAATGGTGGGGGGAGAAAAGAGAAACCTACAAAGCCAACTCAAGCAGTTTAATTTACAGCACTGCCTCAAAAAAAAAAAAAAGAAAAAAATAGGCGAATGAATTCTAAGATAATAGACCACTCCATATTATATTCTTTCACAATACAGGCACTTAGGACTCAAACGCTCTCTTCAAAGCCAAAAAGACTTTTTAGATAATCATTATGGTAGAGAATATAGGTCATCATTAGCACTAAGAGTGACAAAAATAAAAGAGGTGGTTAGAAATCTGAGTTTGCTGGAATCAATTGTTTTCCCTTGGCACAGTTGGCAATGCAAACAGCTGTTGACAGCACATCAGGACAGGTACATTAGATGGGAACAAATGGCTTTTTTAGTTGCTGCTTCCTAGAAATGATGGGCTATAAGTCTAAGGGGTCAAAGGTCAAACAGACAATGATGAAATATCCCCCACAGACCCAGTGTCAGGTGGTTCAATGTTAAGATCGCTCTGATACGGTCTCTTTGCCTCGATTTCAGCTCCACTCAAGCCCCATTAGAAATAAGGACAGCCTATTAAACCAGCAGGTAGTAAGGCTTTTCTCATCTTGGGTATCAGCTCTCTGGCCACCTGGCTCTTTGACCCCCTATGGCTTATTTCAACCATTATCAGTTTTCTAAATAAAAATTGGGAAAGAGTTGAACTCTTTGAAGAGACAATTCTTTAACACTTGGAAATGTGAGAGCCATTGGCTCTGCAGTTATCTAGAATGACAGAAAAGTCTAACATGATGGTCTAGTTAAAATTAGGACTAATATTTAACTTATGCCACTTAACAGTAGAGATGGCTCAATTAGAGATCTCTGGTGGGCAAATTCAGTACGTGATCACACACCAGAGTATATATATGCACTGGGGCACTCCACAGAGTGCAAAAAACAGCATATTTACTTGTGCAGAACTGGAAGTGCTCAGTTGTCTAAAATTGAAGAGTGATAAAAGAAACACACCCCTTACTCCTGGGCCTCAATTCTGCTTCTAAGCACAAGTTTCTGCACTAATCTGCAATAAAGATGAGAACTTTTCAAAGGATAAGGATGAGATCATTGGTGGCAAACCCATGGCACATGTGCTGCAGCAGGCCAATTCGCTGCAGCATGCAACCCAATTAGCCCCAGCATCATCCCAACAGCTGAGCATTCAGGTTTAATTGCAGTGTTGGCACTTTGTGATAAATAAGTGGGTTGGGGGTGGCAGTTTGGGCACTTGGTCTCCAAAAGATTTGTCATCACTGAACTAGGTTAGGAAGTATCCTGAGGAAGACATATTTGATTGCTACATATTTGGTTCACTTCAGGGCCAGCAAGGAAGTATTCATACCTCTATTTGATTATAAGAGTATTGATTCTCTCTGACCAAACCTCCATTTTGCATCATATACATGCTTCTGGTCTTCACATACAGAAGACCTACTCAGGGTCACATTGTCTTCTTTCTTACCATACTGTTAGCATATCTATAGGGCTTGTCATTCATGTAATGTTTACCAGTACAATCCCACACGGTCTTCATAAAACATCCAAGAAGTAGGCACTATTATCTTTTTATAGATGAGGAAACTGTGGCTTGAAGTGGTTAAATGCTTTGCATAACCTTATAATTTTAATGCTTTTCTTAAGCAAAAAGAAGAAAAAGTATCACACTGAAATCCTAGGACTTGAGTCTGAGTCCAGTTAGGGGGAAAGAGAAAGGATAGGGTGCTGAAGAATGCCAGGGTGGTATTTTTCAAACAAGCTAGTTTTACCATGGGCATGCCTTTCACAGAACCACTCTTATTAGCCTTTTTACCATATTGCAACATAACTCTCTAAGCAACTCTACACCTCTGTAAGCTCAGCCAATAGACTATTAGTGGGTGGAAATGCTTGAATTTCTTATTACAAAATTGTTTTGTGAAACTTCCTATTACTCTTTCTCTGTAGATAAATTTAGATGACATAAGCCACTGTATATAATTATTTTTTCCTGCATAAGCATTCTCTTTCTCCCAGAACCTTAATCTCCTTTAGGATGGGCACAATCCTATTTATCTTTACGTTCTTCCTATGACTGGCAAAGGCATTGCTGGAAAACAGCAACCAACCAACCAAACAAACAAATATGCAAATTCCTGAATAACTGACACCTTGAGGATGGTTTTTGGTTTTGAGAAGTTAGATTCTATGAAAAAAATACTGGAAAAGAAAAAAGATACTAATTCTATTAGTTCTTGGAACAAAACAGTTAACATTCATATGATTAGATCAATTTTGCATGTCTGTATCTGGCAATCTGAGTAACTCTTTTGAAGATAACTATGCAAAATAATAATCTTTGTTATGGTCCTACCACCTTGTTTTGAAAGCCTATATTGTTATTGTTTTGGGCTCTTTGTTATTGTTGTTTATTTGTCTCTTTTGTTTCTTGTTTTTATTGTATTTTGTTTTGTTTTCCCTCTAACACAGAAAGGATAGATGTACAGGTATAGGCTTATACATGCCCAGAAGTTCTCCTAAAGAGTTTACAAGAATTGATTTTATTATGTGTGATAGTATGAACAGCTACTTTGAAGAAAATGAGACATTATGGTAGCCATTTCTAATTTCTTATCATCTTGTTTTGAAGTCCAATAATGCTTTTTTTCTTTGTTTTGATTGGTTTTAGTCTGTTTTCTATTGTTTGATTTCAGTATGTGTGATGGTATGGGCAGCTATTTTGAAGAAAACAAGAGACATTATGGTGCCATTGTTGATTTCCTATTGTCTGGTTATGAAGGCCCATAATGCTTTCATTCTTTTGTTTTGATTGAATTTATACTATTTTTATACTATTTTGTTTTGTTTGAGTTTATTGTGTGTGAAGGTATGGATAACTGTTTCAAAGAAAATAAGAGACATTATGGTAGCCACTGTTGATTTCCTGTTGTCTTGTTTTGAAGTCCTGTATTGTTTGCATTGTTCTGTTCTGATCTGCTTTGTGCTGTTTTGCTTTGTTTTATTCTCTTTAAAATTAACAAGAAGAAAAAATACTAATGTTGAGGCAGATCTCTACTTTATCTTGAAAAATTGGAAGATCTAGGGACATTGGTCCCAAATTCTTGTGTGGATCTGTGTAGCCTCTAATCCCTTCAGATGTGGTTTGTCTCTGTTCCACCTGGTCAGCTCCACTTACTTATAGCACATGGTGCCACCTGAGCACTTGACCTTGGGAACCTTACAACAAATAGAAGAAGATCAAGGCCTTCTGAATCAGAAGGCTGACAGCATTCTTCCACCATCTCAGGCCTGGCCATCTTGGCACATTCATCTACAGTAATACCTGCTCATGGTTATGCATGCTCATACCTTCTGTCCTGCTTGGATGTGTTTCTGCACACTCAAGAGAGATTAGGTCTTTGTGGAAAGGAAATTTAAGTGAATTGAGGAGAAGCAAATAATTCCCCTGGGGGTAAAATTCTGGTTTAAGATTCTCAATCTCAGATACAGAAGTAAGAAACTGACAAAAGCAGGCATATGAGCCTTGTGCTCATGTAACATTCTTTGCATTCAACTGAGAACATGGGTCCTACTGTTGGACCCAAAGGTGACATTTAGGAGTAGAAGTCTGTTTTCCCTGTTTTCAGGTCTACTATCTATGTCTTAGTTACATTTTTTTTGTTGCTGAGACAAAATACCCAACACTCAAAGTTAAAGGAAGAAAAATTTATTGTAGCTTACAGATTGTAGAGGTTTCAGTTCATAGTTGACTGGCTCCAAGGCAGAGTGGTATGACTGAGGAACATTGCAGAGGAGAAACAGTTCATGGTTAGTAGAGGGCAGCAAAGCAGAAGGCAGCAAGCAGGAAAATAGCAAGTTATAATGGTATCCCTGTTTCTGTTCTGTATATTCTATCCAGGCTATATATCCTTAGGGCATGTAGCACTAACATTTAGGGTGGATTTTCCCATTATCTACACCCAGAACTATGCCAAGCCAATTAGTGGACTAATATAGTAATCACACAACCTTCATCCCAGCATCACACACTTTAGATCTAGTCACCTCAGAGATGCCCCACCTATGACCACGTAAGACTTTGGGGGGGCATCTATATGCAAACCATAACAATTTGCTGCTAATTTCCTCATTATTAGTTCAAAAAGTTAAGCAATAAAAAGCAAGGAAAATGAGGAATGAAAATACCTAATGAGTGTACATTGATATACTGGGATAAAATATTGTTTTATATGAAAAAAAAGGCCCATAATTAAAGCAATCTTGAAAAATCTCTTAGCAAGGTTGCGACCCAAAGGAAGAGACTTTGCCATTACTCCACATTCTGCTTTCGGTTGTGTACTATCTCATACCAGGCAAAGTTGAAAGCAGGGGGAGATGTAACAGTAACCACCTTCACCAACAGTGACCAGCACCTTCTCTCAGGGCACACAACTCTATGGGGGAGGCAGACACTCATCAGTAAGTGTGAGATGTGAGGAGGGAGTCCACTGGAAAGATTCTAGACTGGGTCTTGTTTGGGATTGTATGGCTCATGAAGGGAAGAGTATCTTCGGGAAGAGCTTCCCGAAGTTGGTCTTTGAGGATACTGATTCAGTCATCTCTATGTGATCCAAACTGCCTGTCCTAATTTTTTTATTTATAGTGGATGCTGTGAACCCCTGCACTAGGGCTTCCTACTCAGACAACATACTAACCGTTCCCCATCTCTTAGCTCAAGCATCTTGTCTTTTTGGTGGACTTCACAGACATTCACTGTCCACTCCAGGCTGAGTTGTCCTCATGGCTCTTATATTTCTCTATCAGGCCATCACATAGTGTGGTAATTGCGAAGTGAGTACTTGTCATTTGTATTGTCTGTGCGCCAGAATCTGGAACCTAGTGTGGCCTAGGTAAAGATTGCTACTGAGTAGATGATGATGTATTAGGAATACAGATGACATGTTTTGCAGTGTGGGTGGTTTGGGGAACTGAATCCATGTGCTATGGAAAAATGTACTTAGTTTACATTCACAAAATTCACAACAACACCCCCTTCCTTCACTGTGCTTCTGTTGCGCAATTTCCTTAATTAAGGTTTTTAATACAGTGAAGTTTAGTTTCTAAGGCTTAGTCTTTTGTGTCCTAAGACTGAGCTGACTAGTTTTCATTTGTCTTAATAAAAGCCAAAGCACTCATTTAAATTAGCAACTTCTGGTGAGATTAACAAGCTAAGTAGAAAAGCACTGGATAAATTTGCTAATTATGCTCCTCTGTAGTCAGTGTCTAGTACTTAATTATACACACCCATATATTCAGTCCTCATTATTTGTGGTAGTTATTTTTTAATAATATTGCTGCAAACACTGAATTACTGAATTTGCAACCATTGCTTGTGGGGGAAATACAGGGTGAGGTTACTGGGAGCCTCTGGTCACAACATTTTTGTCAACTAATTAATACATAATCTTGTTTTATGGGCATTTCTGTTTAAAGATACCTTATCGAATATATAGTTTGCAGTTTAACACAACTCACTGCCAATAGAATTGTAACTCAGGCCTGAATGAAGCCTGTCTAACACCTACATTTTTCTTCCTCTGTAAGGTACATCACAGGCTTCTTAAGCTTAGGAATACTAGACAGTATTTTTTCATTGCACTTAGAGCCATTTTTATTAGCAAAATCATGAATGAACAGCAGAAAAATACATAATAGGTGGCACAAAATACACTACAAAAGGACATTTGTTTGCAGTATACAAGCCCAAGCATGAAGGCAGAGTGCTGCTTTATTAGTTGACCTGAATTGGCAATGCACAGATCAGGTGAGTCAAAATTCTTACCACTTTGCACACATCTATGAATCACTGTAAAAACACTAGAGCATTGACGTAGGGGGTTTCAAGGAAATTTTAGTGAGCAGGCTAGTACATAAATAAAAGATCCATGAACAACATGGATTAAATATACATAGAATATATAGATTTAATTACATGACCATATTTCTCAGTGAAGTACTTTATAGTAATTGCCCAATAAATACTTTCTAAATGAATAAGCCATATTATTTAATACAGTTAAAAATAAAGCATTTTGGGTGAGAGAGAATACCTGTACATTGTATAATGTAATACAGTATTTCCTATTTAATAGTGAAATTCTACTGAACATAATTTAATCTTTTGATTACATGCCTCACAGATCCTTTAAGGACCATCTAAATGACCTGTTCATGAAAGTTTATGAAGTTCACTTAAATTCTAAAACCTTGATCACAGAGGAAATACTACAAAGAATCAACAACTGGGATCTCACCCTATTAAAAAGCTTTTGCACAGCGAAAAAAACCACAAGAGAGTGAAGAGACAGCCCACTGAGTGGGAAAATTTTTTTGCCAGCTATTTCTCAGACAAAGGACTGCTATCTAGAATACAAAAGAATTAAAAACTATCAGACCCTGAAATTTAAAGACCCAATCCAAAAATGGGTATCTGAAAATGAATAGACACTTCTCAGATAAAGAAGTACAAACAGCAAATAAATATATGAAAAAATGTTCAACATCACGGGACATTCAAAAGATGCAAATTAAAACAATGCTGAGATTCCATCTCATTCCAGAAAAATGGCTATTATCAAGAAATCAACCAATAACAGATACTGGTGGGGCTTTGAGGAAAAAGGAACCCTTATCCATCATTGGAGGGAGTGTAGACTGATGAAACCACTATATATCAGTGTGATGATTCCTCAAAAAACTAAAACTAGAGGTTTTCCATTTGACCCAGCTATTCTCCTTTTGGGTATCTTTCCAGAAGAATTAAAAGCATCATACCACAGTGATATATGCATATCCAGGTGTATATAAGCACAATTTGTAATGGTTAAATCTTGGAAAAAGCCCAAATGCCCATCAGCAGATAAATGGATCAAGAAGGTGCTTTTTTTTTTAATATATAATGGAGTACTACTCTGCCATGAAGAAGGACAACCGTGAGTCATTTCTGGTAAATGGGTGCACCTTGAGGGCATACTCTTAACTTACATAAATTGAACACATACATCTAAATATTGCATTATTTCTCTGCTGTGAGGAACTGAAAGGGTAAATAAGGACCAAAATGTATAATAGATACTAGGAAATAGGAAGAAAATGTTAAAATGGGAAGGGAAACAAGGCGGGGGGAGGGGGAAAGGAAGGAAGGGAAAACAAAAAAAAAAGAATAGGAAAAAATGGAAATAAAGTTTTTGTAAAAAGGGATTGAAGGGAGGGAAGGGGATTGAGGAAAAAAGAAGAATCAAGGTGTAGTATGTACAGGTACAAATTCTCTGTGATAAATGAGATCATTATATAGATCTAAAGTGTACCAGTAAAAGTAATTTACAAATGTTAAATAAATTCTCCAGAATATATGGTTCATGCTGATCATAGGCATAAAAGAACAAACAAATCTTTACTTGCTCTTTTTGTTGTTTTCATTTTTAGCTAAGGAGAATCCTGAAAACTCTCTTCTGTAAATGGAATGCATGGCAGGAAGGAAGCTCCCTTTTTTGAAGCTCAGTGATTTGGGTCATAATAGGGTTTAGTAATAGATTGATTGAGCAAAGATGTATGGCACCAAAACTTTGGTAATGAAATTTGCAATGTATTTAGGAAAATAAACTCCAGGGTGAGCATTAATGCAGGTGTAGGGGAATGGAAGGGAAGGGGAGAGATGGTGGAGCAGCTGTAGACACACGTGGACAAGACTACTGGAACCAGCTGTCCCAAGCCCTGGGTGATGGCAATAAAAACACGCACAACGGAACCCACATTCACCACACTTTTGCCTCTCATGTAAAGTATCTTATTTAGTCCTCATAACGGCTCTTTGCATGTCTGCATTTTAAAAATGAGGAACTGGAGAACCAGATATGTCCACTGACCTCTAGAACCTCATTTTTAGCAGAAGGTTGGGCAGGCGAGACTTGTGAATCCAAATTCAGTGCTCTTCTTTTACTTCTTGGCAGGCTATCTTGGGGCAGAGCTCAATGCCAAATATCAGATGAGCAGAAACCAACAGATCTATGAATAACCTAAATAACTGGGCCCCTTGCACAATCCACTTGGCTAAATTCACAGAATCAAAGCACAGTTTTAAAAAAAAGAACTGTTTGGGACAATACCCCATCATTTTTCAGATAAGGAAGTAAAGGTCAGAGAAGCAAAGTGATTTACATAAAGACACACAGCAGTTAACACTAAGAGCTTGATCTTGAACTTATGCCTTCAGAGTCTGGGTCTTCTAGCTAGCCATATGGTATTCCTATTCCTATCACCCCCACCCCCACGCCCACTCTCAACAGCTTCATGATTTTGAATTTTCATGGTGGAGTTTCAAACACATGGTGTGAAGAAATCCTCTCTGTGGTCCACAGATAAAAATTGCAGACTTCCCTGCTGTATTAATTAATGGCCTCATTAATCCACATTTAACTGTTCAATTAAATGTTTAATGTAACGCTTAGAGGTGCCATCAATTACCATGTGAGAAGCAACTCTTGGAGATCCCAGACTGGAAGCTGCTATGTACACGTGCAAAACTGCTGTCATTTGGACATATTGTTTTATCTCATGGTGCTCTATTCAGCAAAGTTGTGTTACAGCTCTGGCTTAACTCGGGTGGATTAAATCAGTGCTTTGGAGAAGAATGGAATTAAATGCTTTGCTGTAATGACTCATATCCTCACAAGTACCACTCATTAATTGTAGGTGCTACATGACATGAATGTGCTACAGGATGGTAAATATAATATTTTGAATGCTTTTCTTTCCTAGAATTACCCCAGAGAGAGAGAAAAATGATCTCAGTGGTAGTTACTGAAAACATATGCCAGCTTGATTTTCCCAGCAATGATATTAATAGTGAAGACTAAAGTGTTTTTGCCTCAGCTCAAAGAAAGGCAGCTTGATTTCCATCAAATGTATTTCAACCTGACTTAGGTAATAATTAAGCAAGAAACATGGGGAGGTTCATAATTGTAATTGCTTATTATGTGAACTAAAATGGTAAGATTTACTTCTGTGGTAGAGTTTCCCTAAGCATATCCATAGACTAGAGCTGGCATGCACCTCTTTGGAAAGCTATCAGCCATGTGGTATGTGTTGGTTGAGGCATCAATGGGAGAGAGGCTGGGACCATACACCAGGGCTGGAATCAGTTAAGATAGCTCAGATTTTAAAAGTTGACATTGGCCAAGTGACTACTGGTTGAATGAGGTGCTGAGAGTGGAGCCCTCATCTGATAGGGCTGGTGCCCCCAGAAGAAGAGGAAGACAAATCAGAGACCTCGCTCTCCCTTCTGCATGGAGGAAAGGTCATGAGAGGACACAGTGAGAAGGCAGCCATCACAAACTGAGGAAAGAAGCTGCATCAGAAACTGACCCTGCTGACACCACGACCTCAGACTTGCAACCTTCAGAACTACAAGAAAATACATTTCTTTAAATTTTAAAAATATTCTTTTAAATTTACTTTAAAGTTTAAGCCACCCCATCTGTGGCATTTTGTTATGGCATCAAGAAGTGACTGCTGCATGCTGATAAAGTGCTACTGACATGTCTTATTCACAGTAAGGGTATTTAGGAACTAGGAGTTGACAGTAGAACCTTCCTAATATAGTGCACAAGAGTAGTGAAGCCCCAGACACCAGCTTCTGCAAAGGCTCACACCAGTGACAGGAAGCTGCATTTCCTGTGCGGACGGTTAAGTACTGGTCTAGCTTCATCATTAAAGATTCATGCAAGAGGTCTGGGCTCTGGTTCTCTGCCACTAATAAGTTATGGGAATTCTTCTCAATGGCTCAGATTGCTCACTTGTAGAATAAGGATAGCAGAGAGGAGTGGAGGGGTAGAGAATGTTGAATTCTCACAAGGTCCTTGAGAATGCCAAGACACAATAATTTTATAATTCTTTTTCTTCTAGGCTACTAGATAGATATTTCAGCGTTGACAAGATCTATTGGGCCATTTGCCAGATAAACACACAAATGGTATATAACCGTCTAGAAGGGCCCATTGCAATAAACCTGATTGGGGAAAGAAATGGACAATTAATTTCAGGCAAATAATAAAAATGCATGAGAATTAAAGATGTAGAGAAACTAATAATGACAGCGATGAGGGCTGACTCTGCCTTTATTAGTGTCTTTTGTGTTCTTTTATGAAAAGTCTATTATTGGTGAACTGGCTGATTATTCTCTCATAATTACTTCATACAGAATAACTAAATAAAATGCAGACAATAATCTTTTATAGATAATTACAAAAAGAAACATTTGTGGGAGGAGAAGGAGGGGAGCAGGATGAGAAGGCTGGAACATGGTTCCTAATTCCTAGGTTTTTGTGGGGTTCCTCTGCTATGATACCCATATTACTTGCTGGCTATTATCTTGGGTGTTGTGTATCTACATTATCATTTCTTGATCTACAGGGAAATTTGGCACCCTGGTAGATGAGGAAGCTGGGAGTTTACTAGGCAACTCTTCATCCAAATAAATGTTCACCTCCAAAGACTTATTCTCTGTCTCTGGCCATCTGAGGATGCCTAAGCAGTTACAATGATAGACTCTGAAGCCAGATGGTCCAGATTTGATTACCTTTTCTTCAGTCTACAACCTGAGGATCATTCTTGACACTTTCCTCTTTCTTATGTCATCATATCTAATCAGTCACCAGTGGTTCTAGGAAGTCTTTCTCCAAAATATTTTAAAAATCTACCATTATCTCTTCTGTCACTTCCCTAAGCCATCATCTCTTTCTGGGGCCACTGTAACAACCTGTATAGGCATTTCTGCTAAAATTCTTACTCCAGCATAATTACTTTTCCATTCTCTAAGTGTGATGTCTAAAAAAATTAGATTCAGTCACTCCTGCATTTAAAGTCCTACGGGGGCTGTTGGATTAATAATGAAATGCACCAACACTTTTTGTTGAACTACAAAGTTGTGCAGGCATTTCCATTACTCTCAGTCATGTGCTTCAGCGTTCTGACCTTCCTTTCATGACCATAGCTTTCTTGAACTTAGGGCATTACATATACTCTCCCTTGACTTTTTTCTTGGGTGAGCCCAAAATATCTTTCATATTAATGAAGACAAAAATTTTCTTCATTTTGATCACATAAAATTGTTCCTTTCTTTAGGGAGCCTAGAGTGTTCTAGGATTTGAGGGAGAATAGCAAAGTAAACACAAAAGAAATATTTATAGAGTTTTATGATAGGTGTTAGGAAAAACATTACAGTATGGGAGAGGGATAGGTTGTGACTAAGGATGATATTGGGTGTTGCAGTTTAAAGAGGATAGAGAAGGTTGACCTCATGAAGGTGATATTTGAGGAAAGATCTGGGGAAGTGGGGAGTGAGCTCTGTCAACTGTGGTGTCTCCAGAGCAGCAACACCCCAGTAAGGCTGAGCACATACATACCCAGATCTCATATCCTGTAATTCTTTACTGAAAAGAACTTGAAATCCTTGGCCAAATGACTGACTATAGAAGTGGGGCAGGGAAGTAAAGTCAAATGAATTTCTCAAAGGAAGGTACACCTGGATGAAAAGGACATAAGATCCAGCATGAAAAGGCTCCTGCTGACAAAATCTAGGACAAATCAAAGTGTCAAGTAATGATAGGAGTGGATTGTAATCTGTTGAATAAAATAGACATGCATGCATTAACATAATATAAATGAATTAGAAACGTGGGTATGTGGGGGCGAGTATAGCTCTTCCTTACAGCAGAAGGTCAACCAGTAAGAAGGACTAATAGAATTAGGAAACCACTGCTTGGCAACAATCATAATGATATGAATTTAGGGAAGAGATAGTGCTAAAACTAGTAGGTGACAGAGGGATAATGAAAGAGGTCTTAAGGTACTTCCACACAGAATCTTAAGTGTGAAGAGAAAGAAGTAACTTCACAGCGGGACACTTGGAAGACATCATCTTAGTCAAGTAATAAAAATTACTATTAATATGGATGGGATAAATTGACATTGCCTGCCACCTGAAAGAATGCTAATGAGAAAAACTACTTTACTTCTAGGATATTTCTGCTGAAAAAGGTACAACTTGGTTCTAATTGTAACAAAGCATTGGCTCAACCACAGTTGAAGGACAGTCTGTAAAATGATCACTTTGCAATTGACAAAAGAGATCAAGACAGGAGACTAAAGAAAGGACAGAAGGAATGTTTCAGATCTAGGGAAACCAAAAAGATGTGATAACTAAGTGTAATCCATTGTGGTAGTCAGGGGTTACAAGGAGAACAACTGCATACAGGACACACAATTTATGATACTGTTTTATGATGATCACCCAGAGTTAAACACAAGAAAGTGCAGGAAAATCTGTTCACAACACTAAAGACCCAGAATATCCAGCCAAGGGTCTGGATCGCACAGCAATGTCCTACATAAGTCTAGCTGAAGACCTGGAGCCCACGACAATGCCTTCCACAAGTCCAGCTGGAGATTTAGAACACACGACAAGGACTCATGCCAGTCTGTTTTATGGATCTGCATGGGGAAGGCCCAAAGGTCAGCAGTGGAAGCTAGAAAGTCTGTGCCAGTGGGGTAAAGGAGCTGTGCCAGTAGGTTAAGTGTTCTACACTGGAGCCAGGAAGTTACGCTCAAAATAAGGAGAGGGGCTGCCCTGAAAAGTACCACAGCCATCCTCAGTGGCAATGAGGTCTCAAGCTCTTCCAAAGATGAGAACAGTCAAGTGCAAGCCAGGAAGCCCAGCATGATAACCTTCTCCTAGAGATTAAACAGCACACATCTTCCCCTCCAGAGTCAGGAAGTGATGCTCAATGTGAAGAGCAGAGCTCCCTCAAAATGAACCGCAGCCACCGTCAGCAACAAGGACCAAGGTCCTCTGATGATAATGGCCAAATTCATATTGGGGAAGCCAGCCATGACAAGCTTCTGAAGGAGAACCAATGGCTCAAAACAGTAACACTTAGGAGAACCCACAATGCTTTGCTCTTCTTCTCCATGTCTCTATTTATGCTGGCAACTTTCTTCAGGTGGGTCATCTACTCTCAGCCCCATGCTGATGTAATTCAGCTGGTATTAAGTTGACCACCCATGATTCTGAATTGATCCCTTTTTCTATAAAGGACATCTTTGAAACTTCTTGTGAAACTTTATTGGGTTCGCTGAGTGAAGAATATATGAAATGACCTTGTTCTATTTTTGGAAAATTTTTATAAATTTCAACTTGCTATAACATTAAAAAATTGCCCCAAGTTTCATACTTTCGCTGCTGTTATCACAATGCTCCTTTCAATGCAAACTGCAAAACTGGCTGGAAATGACTATGAATGGTGATCAACCAATTGTCTTATGTCTACAAGACCTTTGAGGCTGCAACCAACTCTAATGACAGTCAGTAGGGAGAAAAGAAAGAAAGAATGTTGAGCAGGGTGACTTTGTTACTTGGCTCTTGGTATCCGCTCTCATGTGCAAATCTCTCCCTAAGAATAGTAACATAATCAGAATCCTTTTAACTCCAATCATAATCGTACCAGTTGTCTTCCTGCATGGGTGTGTAAGTGGCAGAAAATAGAAGAAAGTTCTGAAAAGTACAAAGAAAGTACATGCAAATAGAAAAAATCATGTCCTGCCATAACATATATTTTTCCTTCTCCAACTTAATCAAACAGAATAGTGATAACAAAAGGAAAAAAACCCAAAAATCAGCTACTGCTAGGAAACTTCCCAAGTTCTTTGGTGCCAAACAATAGGAGAAGCCAAGGAAGTGGTATTTCACCCACATGGCCTTCTTGTCAATGGACTCCAGCTGGGTCTCCCACATCTGGGATATTTATGAGGCTCTGGGAAGTCATTCAAAACTTGATGCAAACCCAAAACACTGCCTCTCTGAGAAGCACGGTGGCAGATTCCAGGGCTGGGTTTTCCAGCAGCCCTCCTTACGTGTTTAGGTGCTCACAAGCTTGGCAGTTCGGACTCAGAACAATACATCTGCTCTCTGGTGACCTGTATTGTGGCCCAGGAATGAACTTGGTTGCCTTTAGAGTCTGGATAATAGTCTGCTTCACCAAGTCCAGCACAGAGCATAACTCAGATGCCAAATTGCCTAGGTTCAAATTCTAAATCTAGTACTATCTAGTTCTGTGAATGTAAGCTTTCTAATCTCTTTCTGCCTCAGTGCTCCTATCTTAAAATTGAAGGCAGTAATAGGACCTATTTCCTGAGACTGTGAGGATTGCATTGGGACTTAGCACCTATTTAGTGTTCTTCTCCTTTTTTTTCTTTTTTTGGTGGGGAGAGTACTGGGAATTGAACTCAGGGCCTCACGCCTCCCAGGTAGATACTATACCACTGAGCAACATCCTTGGCCCTGTGTCCTTACATTTTCTTTGGCTGTTTAAATTGCTTTTTATTGTGGTGAAATACACACAACACAAAGTTTACCATTGTAACCATTTTAAAATGTCCATCCAGTAGCAATAAGTATATTCTCATTGCTGTACAATCATCACCAAGCTGAAACGTATACTCATTAAACAATGACCATCCATTCCTTCTTACTCCTAGCCCCTGTCAACTACCATTTACTTTTTGTCTCTATAAGTTTTACTACTGTAAATAGCTTATATATGTGGAGTCATGTTGTGTTTGTCCTTCTATGACTAACTTACTCACTTCGTATAATGTCTTCAAAGCTCATCTGTGTTGTAGCACATGTCTGAATTGCATTCCTTTTTAGGCCTGAATAATATTCTATTTTGTGTAAATAGTGTATTTCATTTATCCATTAGTTCATCATTGAACATATGAGGTATTTCCATGCTTTAGCTATTGTGAACAATGCTATTGTAAGCACTGTTGTACACATACCTCTTTGAATCCCTGCTTTCAACTCTTTTGTTTCTTCAACTGTTTATGCTAAAATTCTATTCATTAATACATGCTGCTTTATGATAGTAACATGGTCTAATCCTGAGATGGACTGAAAGTTAAATGGTCATTTCTCTAGGAATCCTGACTTTCATTGTCTGATTAAAGTAGGAAATTAACATCTATCCTTGACCTCAGCTATGTGTTCAATGCAGAGAAGCAGAAGGAGTGAGGCTGATGGGGAGGATAAAGTGTTTGAGCTCAGAAAGAACCTACAACCCTAAAGCTACATGGGTCTTTCCTTGTTTATTTAATTTCTATGAACCTCAGTTTTCCCACATGTAAATTGATCTCTATACATAGGATATCTACTTTTTTGATAAAAATTCATTCCTGGCATACAGTAAGTCCTCTATAAACATTACTTCCTAACCCCTTGCTGTGATTAATGTCAAAAGTGATATAAACTGGCAGTTCAGTGATTTATTTATGCTCTCATCATCTTTATCATTACCATCATATATTTGAGGGCTTACCTGTACCAGTCACTAAATTGTTTACATCAACTAAGTAATTCAAATCACTTCTCTCAATATCTTGCTGGAAAAGTAGGTACTATTGTTATTTCTAATTCACAGGTGTGGAAAGTTTGGCTTGGAGTGACTGATTAATTTGCTTAAGGTTTCACAACTGATAAATGTTAGAGCCAGGATTCAAATGAAGCAGGTTGATCTCAGAGGTATATTTTTCACCTCCATACTCCACTGTTTAAATAAATAAATAAATGGAAATATAGAGAGTGTAAGAAAGAAAGGGGAAAATTCTGACATTTTGTGAGAGTATAGAGAGAAGCAGGGAAAGCAAGATGGAGATAGTATAATTGGGTAAATAGGTACCATAGTAAGTGACTGCCCCCCCAAGGGTACAGGGTAGTGGGTCGTTATGAAGATGGAGCGAAGCCCCTGGTACAGATCCACAGAACTCTACCCTATACATGATCAGAAGTTTCACTTTATCAATAGCTAATATGAAACTATAGAAGTGACTGTAAAATCACACAGGTCTGGCAAGGCCAGTCACTGAAAAGAAATTCTCAGTATATGAGATAGATGAAGAATAAACAATATAAAATTTGATAATAATAAAAATAAAGAGCTGAACTCAGGTAAGAAGAAAACTGCAGAAGTAGCAGACAGATGAGCTGACTTCCCAAAAGGTAAACGAAAAAAAGATTAGGAATCATTTATTTGGCCAGAAATGTTTCCTATCCCAGCTGTGGGATATGTTTGCCAAACACCTAATGTTTCCTTAGGCTTTGTAATTAGTGCAGTAACCAGACGGTGATGAGGATCAGTGCATTGGTTTGATCACACCTAACACACACATTCAGTGTTGTGAGTCCTGCCTGAAAAAGGGCCTGCACTGCCTAGTGTTTCAGTGAAAGAGGGTGAGTGAAATGGTTCTGGTGAGAGGAAATCTTGAGAACATGTCTGGTTAGGCCATCAAACCTAACTGTATTCAACCAGGAAAAAAGACGACAGGGGCATAATGCAGATGTCTCCAATATTTAAAAGATTTCTATATGGAAAAAAAGAAAAAGAAAAGTTTTCTTCTTTGCTAAGACCTTAAGTAAGACCAGAATACATAAATGGAAAGTGTAAGGGTTAGATTGTAATTTTGTGAAAGAAGCAAATTTCTCAAAAATTGTTGCAGTGCAACAATAGAAGAATCTCTTTGGCCAGTGCTGCATAACTCATCTTTTCATTCAGGCAGAAGTCAGTGGGTTGGTGTCAGAGATGTTATAGGTGACATTTCCCCATTAGGCAACGGACTGAATTCCATTGCTGAGGGTACTTGCCCTTTCCAACTCCAGTCTTGATGAGTCTGAGCCCTCAGAGCTTGGTTTTCTCTCCGGGGATCCAGCAGACAGAGGGCTGACAGTGGGGGCAGTAATCCCAGCATTAGCAGGGACAGCATTGTGAGTGTGTGGGCTCATGTCTGGTTCTTTCCCTAGCTAGCATTTTGATTTGAGAAAGCCACTTATTTCATCTAGGACTAAAACTTTTTATTTTTTAAAAAAAATTGTGGGCTCATAATTGCTTCTTTTTTTATTATTGCAGTAAAGCACTCATACCGTGAAATCTAAAACACTCATATCGTGCAATCCACATCATGACAAAATTTTAAGTATACAGGACAATATGCTCAGCTGTATTCACACTGTTATACAAAAATTCTCTAGAAAATGTTTGTCTTGCACAACTGAAACACTACTGAGCCTTGATTCCTGTTATATCTAGTCTCCAGAAGGAAGCTTTTTGCAATTGCTGGCCTTCACCATACTACTTTATGCTTCTGAGAGTTTGACTAATTTAGGAACCTCATACAAGGGAAATCATATAATATTTGTCCTTTTATGATTGAATGTCTTTAAAGATCATCTATGTTGTAGCATATGGTGACAGGACTTGCTTTTTTAAGACTGAGTAACAATTGGATGCACTTAAATATACACTACATTTTCTTTATCCATTCATCCACTAATGGATGTTTAAGATGTTCACATCTCTTGTCTGTTGTGAATAATGGTGCAAAGACATGGGAGTGAAAAGCTCTCTTCAAGATTCTCATTTCAATTCTTTTGGGTCAACACCCAAAGATGGAATTTCTGGTCATACAGCAGTAGTATATTTAATTTTTTAAAGAAAACTACCTACTATTGTTCATAGTGTACACCATATTACTTCCACCTACAGCACAAAAACGCTCCAATTTTAACACACATCATCAGAATGAAAAACATCCTATGTAATGGGAGAAAATATATACAGACTATCTGATAAGGAGTTAATATTCAAAATACATAAGGAAACTTTATGACTCAAAAAAAAAGAGAATAAAAAAAAACTTGATTCACATGGGCAAAGTCTTTGAATAGACATTTCTCCAAAGGAGATAGGAATGGTCAACAGGTACATTATCAGATACAAAATGTCACTAATCATCAGGGAAATTCAACCCAAGCCACAATGTTACATTCAACTCACACCTCTTAGGATCACAACATCTAGCAAAATAATCGATGTACATACTACAGGTTTTTTTAAAGGAGGCAAGTGATAAAATCCACAAGTGATAGAAGAAGATTAGTGTTAAAAGTTGCCCTAAGAGGGAAAACCTGAATACACGAAGACCATCTGAGGGAGAGGGTGAGGAAGGTGAAGAGAATGGAGCCTGAGACTGGATTCCATCTTCATTACTTACTGATAGTAGGATCATATCTGTTTCCTTTTTCTGTTAGCTCAGGGTGATAAAACCACTGTGAGCTTGGGGTGGATTCTATAGGATTAGAATCCTCGTGTGGGGAATGGCCCTGAGTGAGAACTCTGTGAGTATTGCCAGCTTCTCTGATAGCACTAACTGGTGCACCAGTGGTGAGAGTGGGGTGTCCAGCCTGCAAAGCTGGCCAGAGCTATCCAAGACAGATGTGAAATGAGCAAGTGAGGTTGCCCTCTGGCCACCCCAAGAAGGTAACCTGGGACTATTCTTAGTGCTTGTATCACTCTCGAGAGCTTTGTGTTTGCTTCCACTCTTTTGGGCTAGTGATTCTTCCAAAGGTTTTGAATGCTGCCATATGCCAGGCCTTGAGCTACTATGATGTAAAGAGACAATTCATTGTTACAACACTTACTATGGAGAAAAAAGAGCTGGTACATGCTTTTCTGTAGGGACAATTCTCCTGGGAGTGTAATTACTGTAAATTGGTACTGGAAAGTAAAGGTCAAGGAAGGGAAAGAGTCAATTACTGGTAAATATCAGGCATGGGTTGGTAGAGGTGGCCAAAGCATGTTTGGGAGTTCCTTGACTCAAACATAGGGTGAGGTTATATGCATAAAAGTAGCTGTAAGTGATCAGCAGATAAAACTGATAGTAAAAAATATTATCATAGGAAAGATATTGAAAAGAGGATTTCTAGTCAATTTTTTTTTTTTTTGGTACCAAGGATCGAACTCACAACCTCATGCCTGCCAGGCAGGCACTTAAGCCACTGAGCTAAACCCCCAGACCTATTTTTTGAGACAGGGTCTCACTATGCAGTTCAGGCTGGTCTTGAACTCACAACCATCTTTCTGCCACAGCCTCCCGAGTGTCTAGTCAAATATTTTTATAGAAAAAATGTTAGAAGAGCTTATGAGGAAACATCTTTCTCATTTTTTCATTTACTAAGATGTACTACTTTCTTAAAAAGAAAAAAAAGGCCAGGATGTAGCTCAGCAGCATGACATCTGCCTGGCAAGTGCAAGGTTGTGAGTTTGATTCCTGATAGCATTAAAAAAAAAGTTTGCAACTTCTGGCAAGATGGCGGAGTAGTAGGATGCAGAGAAAACAGCCTCTCTGAGAGAAACCATTTAGACATGGGAATACACCATCTTGAGGAAGATAAAAAGGAGGGAGATGGGTTCCTTGGACCCAGGAAGAGCCTGAAGTTTGAATCAAACCCCACAGAGAGAGTGAAAAGAAAAAAACCAACTAAGAAGAAGGCGGTAGCTGGCGGAGCCTTTGCCTGGAGCCGGACTCACTGTGCAAAGGAAACTGTTGGAGCCTGTGCACATGGTCACAGTGTTGGTAGCGGCTGGTAACCCCGGGACCTCTGCGGACCCATTCCTCTGTGGAGGAGAGCGGCGGGCGCAGAGGACTGTGCTGGCTCACGATGAGTGCTGAGGGCTTGGTCCTCCCACAGGAGAGCAATTTGCTGGAAGTCATTCTGGAGTTGGGGCCAAATATGCCTGGGGCTAAAACTGTTGCCTGCTTCCCCCAGTGGCTCCTGGCTGGGCGCAGTCCCATGGAGACTGCTTGGATGGCTGTGAGCCTGAGGAGGCTGTTCTCAGGGCAGGCCTGCTAAGGTTGTCTACTACTCCATCCACGAACAGTTGCTGGATTTCAGGGATACAGTGCCATGATTTGGGTTGCTGTCTCCACAGGCTGTTTACCAGTGAATCTAGAAAGAACCCCAGAAGTGGACTTTTTTTCCCTCTCTTTATTGCTTATTTTGTTTAGTTTATTATTATTCTTTTCTTTTCTTTTTTTAGTGTGAGTGTGATTTCTGCCCTCCTTTGGGGCTGGTCTTGTTCTGTTCTCTTTTTTGTCTCTTTTGACTTTCTTTTCCCTCAGTCTTCTGCAGTGGTTTCCCTAAGTTGGTGGGACCCATCTTTGTCCTCCAACCTACTTACAGTCTCTTTCTCTTTTCCCACTTTTCTGCTTTCTCTAAATTCATTTTGGGTCTGGACCCTTGGGGACAGAATTGATATTTTGTGAACCTAAGTACTATATGTGATTGTTTTGCATTCTGTTGTATGGTTAGAAATTCAGTTTATATGGTTGGGGGTTGTAAATCAGGTGTTGGATCACTTTACTGTTTTGTTGGCTGTGTTTGGTGCTGTGAGTGCCACTGCAGCCAGAATTAACTCAGTTGAACTGGATGGCTGTTGGCCTTGATGGTTCAGGACTGGGACTGACTGGGGGTCGCAGAGAGAGCTGGGGCATGGTGCCAAGGAACTAGGGACTGGGCTAGGCGAGCAGTGGTTTCTCATCTCTGACAAACTGAGGAGGTGGGATTTTCCAATAGACAGGAGCCAATTACACCTGGAAGGTATCTCCAGGAAGTGCTCATCACCTGAAAGTCCTTAATACCACCATTAAAGTAACCCACTGCTGGCAACTAACAGGTATCATTCTAGGAATTAAACTAAAAAAGAAAAGAAATGAGGAGACACTTAAACAGGTCACAACGCCAGATACCCAGTTCACCAAAAGCAAACCCACCGGGCAATGAGGCTGGAAAATCCAAAAGCCCCCTACAAGGTTTCTTCGAAGTAGTAATAAAGCAATTGAATGAGGCTTTGGAAAAAATGAAATCAGAAATAATCCCTCAAATAACCACAGAGGTTACCAAAATACACATCATGCTTAGTGATGTTAGAGCAGATACAGACAAAAACACAAACGAGCTTAAACAAATTATGCAAGGACAAAATAGGAAGCAAATGGATTCCATAAAGCAGATTCAAGCAGAGATCCAGGAGAACAGAAACTCCATTGAAAGTATTCAAAGCAGATTAAGCCAATGTGAGGACAGGATCTCAGATATTGAAGACAGGCTCGCAGGTAGTGACCAGGAAAAGAAAGACTCTTCAAAACTAGCAAGGGAACATGAGAAATCAATCCAGCAGTTGCTTGATGAGACAAAGAAAATTAACTTAAGATTAATTGGAGCCAGCGAACAAACAGGAGATACTACAAATGACATTAAAAACATCCTTACAGACATTGTGTCAGAAAACTTTTCTGGTAGAGAAAAAGAATTTAACATACAAATAGGTGAGGCATATAGAACGCCAATTAGCAATGATAAAAAAATCTACTTCCAGGCATATCATAGTCAAGATTCCAGAAATTCAACACAAGAATAAAATTTTAAAAGCTGTTAGGGAAAAGAAACAAATCACCTATAAAGGAAAGCCCATCAGAATCACAATGGACTTCTCAGTACAAACTCTCAAGTCAAGGAGAGCTTGGAGTGAAGTACTCCAAGTTTTAAAAGAAAGCAACTTTCAACCCAGATTGATGTATCCCACAAAACTATCTTTCAAAATAGAGGGAGAAACAAAATACTTCCATGATAAGGAACAGTTGAGGAAATTCAAGACCACTAAACCAGCACTCCAAAAGGTTTTGAAGGACGTTTTAGACCAGGATGATAAGTATTACAGCTCCATGAACCCCAATAGAAGGAATCCACCAGGAAAATAGAAAACAACATGATAAGGATAAGTCAATATGTATCAGTTTTAACCATCAATGCTAATGGTCTTAATTCACCAGTCAAAAGACATAGACTGGCCGAATGGATCAAGAAGCACAATCCAACAATATGCTGTATACAAGAAACACATTCAATTCAAAATGATACCCATAGACTGAAAGTTAAAGGATGGAAAACAATACTCCATGCAACAGGAGTCCAGAAAAAAGCAGGGGTAGCTATTCTATTTGCAGATAAAGTTAATTTTAAGCCAAGACTGATTAAGAGAGACAAAGAAGGTCACTATATGTTGGTAAAGGGAACAGTCCAAGAGGAAGAGATAACAATCATAAATATATATGCAACAAATACTTGTGCACCCAGTTATAAAACAATTATTAATGGACATGAAAAATCAAATAAGCCTTAATACAATTGTATTGGGAGACCTCAATACTCTGCTGCCACAAAAAGACAGGTCAACTAGACAAAAAATCAATAATGAAGTATTAGAATTAAATCAAACCTTTGAGCAAATGGACTTAGTAGATATTTATAAAATCTTTTACCCTACAATAGCAGAATACACATTCTTTTCAGCTGTACATAGGACATTCTCCAAAATAGACCATATACTGGTTCATAGAACATGCTTGAGTAAATGTAAAGGAATTGAAATTATCCCACGTATACTATCAGACCTTAATGCAATGAAATAGGAAATCCATGTCAAAGGAAACCACAAGAACTTCATTAACACATGGAAATTAAATAGCACACTTCTGAATCAATGGGTCACAGATAAAATTAAAGAAGAAATTAGATAGTTTCTACAGTTGAATGACAAGGACAATAAAATATACTGGAACTTGTGGGACACAATGAAAGCAATCTTAAGAGGGAAATTGCTATTGAAGGGGGTGTTGTTTCCCTGCTTTCTCTCTCAGTGAGATTGTTGTTCATATACAGGAATGCTGTTGATTTTTGAGTGTTGATTTTGTGGCCAGCTGTGTTGCTAGGTCTGCTTATTGAATCTGGGGGTCCCTTGGTGGAGTTTTTGGGATCTTCTAGGTAGAGTATCATGTCATCTGAAAAAAAATCTATGTATATAAAAAATTAGTTGTGACAGTCAAAGAAAAAGAATTTTGAATGAAATGTAATTTTCTCAGGGTCACCTTCAGATTTTATATTTAATGTGAAATGTTCATTTGGAAACAATTGTTAATAATTTGTTAGATAATGTTTCATGTCTATATTTTTTATCTTAAATAATTTTCAGAAATATCCAATATGCTGATGATTGTTGCTGCTTTGTTGGTCGGTGTGAAATTATTATGTTTTGATTTCTTATTTTCCTTTTGTTTAAAATAAAAAGAAAAAAGTTTGATTCATATTATTACAAAAAATATGTTCTTACAAGAAAACAAATTTAATCTTAAAATTTTAAAAAAGATTAGAACTTGTAATTGTTTATTTGTATTTCAGAATGACAGTAAAAAAGCCATATCCATATCCATTTGCATGTAAATGTGTGTGGATATGTAATGAATCAGAGATAGAAAGTGTACAGTCATACAAAATGATATCTTATTTCAGTATTTTAGATAGGGGACTTTTTTTTTTAGGTGAGTAAGTTACATGCCACTTAAAGGAAAAAGTCATTTTGGTTGAACATCTTTAAAAAATGTTGCTCTATGCTAACCCATCTTAAAGAGAACTATTAAAGATCTGTGAACTCTGGGTCAACATGATGCACTGATTACCATGCTGTGCTGTGAAGCAACGAAGTCTTAATTGACACAAATACATATTACAGGTCCCAGTAGAATGTATTATTTCAATTTTTCTCCTTCTAGATATTTAGTAGTAGGAACCCATATAGCTCAAACAAAATTAAATTCTCAGATACCAAGTTCAAAACCAAGCATATGTGGCCAAAATGTTGTGTGTGTGTCTTGCGGGGGTGTACAGGTGAGCGGTGAGGGAATAGGAGCTCTCCTAGGATTCCTAAAGGGTCACAAATGACCTTGGGTAGCTTAACTGCTGTTCACCTTGCCCATTCCTAGAAGATGATGCAGCAAAGTGGTTAGAAACCTGGATCTGGATCCTGATTCTACTACTTTCTGCAGGTCTAGGAATAAATTATTTAAACTCTTCGAACACTGCTTACCCCGTCTATAAAATAGCTGCCTCTTACCCCGGTCCCAGTGATTATTCAATAACAGGAAGCAACTGTTATCACTTCCCTTCAAGTTCTCAGATCTGACCACTCTAGCTAGAATAGCACCCTTTCTCCATGCACACTCACCTCCTAACCCCCTGCCCTAACAGTTTGTATATATCCTGTTTTATTACACACCTGTTTTTATCGTCTCTCTCTCAGACACTAAAATGTAGACTGCATTAAGGGAGGATTTTTGTCTCTTCGCTACCAGAAGAGTGCCTGGCATTTAGCAGTTGCTCAGTGAATATTTAACTAATGATGAATGAGTGGATGAATGAATGAATGAATAAATGAACAAATCCACTGACAAGGATCTGGGGCAACTGGCACTGAAAAACAGTACCATGGAACATAAAAACTTGACTGATGCCAGATCACTTAGTTTACACAAATTTTCCCATTCAGGAAGCTGTACAAGTACATGCAATAGTGATTAGACATTCACAAGATTATTCATTGGCTATTCCAGGAACCCACTGTCAGGCGATAGCACAGGACCAGAGGAAGCAGGACAAACAGAAGTCTCTTTTTAGTGCCACCTGGATCTGTGACTGTCCTGGAATTTTGTCTTCTCCAAGCTACTATGCCACAATCTCTCTAGTCTGTAGCCCTGTGGAGGCGGAATAAAACATAAATTGTCTTCTGCAGTTCTAGGCCCTTTGGCAAATTTGTTTATTCCTCTCTAATTTTTTCCAAAACACCAATGAGAATTTTATTAAGACTTTACATTTTTCGGGTGGTTTTAGGGTCATAATATTGATCCGACTGGGTCAATAATTTTACTCACTGAGTGGGTGTGGGGTCTCATTTTGGAATGGGGTGATGCTAAACTTGGGAAAAAGTGGAGAGAAACAGGGAGGGAAGAACCACGTGAGTTGTGTTAAACTACACCCACTTTGCTTGTTTTGCCTAAAGCTGCACCCATAAACACATATTCCTATTGCACCTGTAAATATATATCCTCAAATATAAAGTACCTTTTTGTTCTTAGTTAAGCAACAATGTAAGAGATCTTTTGTAGCAGAATCTTAGAAACTCACAATTTCTCAATGCTTATCCATTAACTTAATCTGAGTATGATAGATTCAGGACCCTGAAAGTCACTGTGGGAGCAATGCTTTTCATATTGAAAAATGTTTTTTCTCTGCAAAATATGGTTAGGACTTGAATGTGAAGAATAATATTTGATGAATAGTTTTGATTTGGTGAAGAATGAAACAATCATTTTGAAAAAGTATCATTTGGTTACTGTATCAACCATTATTTTTGGAGAAAGAAAGCTATGTTACAGGGTTCAAGGAATAATGTAGCTGGACTATGTAGCCCATATTTATGAGAAAGAAAAAAGTATAAAGAATACAATAATCAAATTTAGTCAAGAAGTCAATTTAAAAGCCCGCCTTAGGACATGAGCACGTAATGAGCACATGCATATTCTATTCTATCCTTCAAATCATGGGTTTCTGCAACCAGTATAATAACAGGTCAGAAAGTTGATTGCTGCAAATAATTTCAGGATAGTCAGTTTCTGTCAAGATGATCAAGAATCACACAGATGTCATATGTTACAAAAACGTTTTCATCAAAATTGACTGGAAATGGTAAGAATGGGCATTTTTGTCTTGTGGCTGATCTTGAAGCAAAGGTTTTCAACTTTTCCCCATAGAACACAATGTTGGCTAGCTGTGAGCCTGTCATATATGGTCCATATTGTGTTGTGGAACATTTCTTCTATGCCGATTTTGATGAGAGTTTTTTTTTTAATCCTGAAAAGATGTGGAGTTTTGTCAAAAGTTTTTCTGCACTTATGGAGATGATCATATGGTTTTTGTCCTTCATTCTGTCACCAAGGAGAATGCCATTTATTGATTTGCAAATGTTGAGTCAACCTTGCATCATAGGGATAAATCCTGCTTCATTATGGTGAATAATATACTTAATGTACTATTGAATACAATCATTAACATTTTGTTGAGTGTTATTGTGTCTATTTTTATCAGTGAGAATGGTCCACAGTTTTCTTTTCTTGTAGTGTCTGTGTCTGGCCTTGGCTATTAGAGTGATGCTGGTCTTGTAAAATTAGTTTGCAAGTATTCCCTCCTTTTACATTTTTTTGAAAGAGTTTGAGAAGAATTGGTATTAGTTCTTAAATGTTTGGTAGAATTCAGTCATGGAACCATCTAGTCTTGGGCGTTTGTTTATTAGGAGATTTATACTCATACTGATTCGATCTCTTTACTCACTACTGGTGTGTTTGGATTTCTAGGGTCTTCCTCATTCGTTCTGGGTAGGTTATATGTTTCTAGGAATTTCTTCTAAGTAAACAAATTTGCTAGCTTATAATTATTTGTAGTAGTCTCTTATTATCCCTGTATTTTGGTATTATCAGTTGTAATGCCAGAGTAGTTAAGCAAGAGAAAGAAATAGAGGATATCCATAGGAAAGGATAAAGTAAAATTATCTGTTTGATGATGACATGATCTTCCATGTAGAAAATTTTAAAGTTCACCAAAAATCTGTTGGAACTGATGAATAAATTTGGCAAAATTGTAGGATAAAAAAATCAATTTATGAAAATAAGTAATTTTTCCATTTATTAAAAATGATGTCTGAGAAAGAAATTAAGAAAACAATCCTATTTAAATAGCATAACAAAAAATAGCATAACAAAACCACTTAGGAGTACAATTACCCAAGGAAGTGATAAAAAGATACACTGTGATAAAATAGTGTGATAAAAAGATACAGTGAATGTT
>RJWM01010847.1:0-61966 GCA_004363535.1 Dasyprocta punctata
CTTTATTTTTCACACTTGCTCTTGAGAAAGGACCAGACAGAGGGTTAGTGAAGTTTTTTATATATATAATAACTTGGTAAAAATCAGTGCTTTGGCTGTCTTGCCATTTGAAGTTCTAGCTGGTCCTTAAAATTGCTGCTACCCAGATGTGCCTATTATCCTAAAACTCTAGGAGGCTGAAGCAGGAGGGTCACAAGCTTGAGCCCAGCCTGGGCAATGTAGTGACTTAGTGACACCCTACCTCAAACTAAAAGATTTTAAGAGGCTTGGGATGTAGCTCAGTGCAAAGAATTTGAGTTCAATTATCTCCAGTATACCAGCACCAAAAAAAAAAAATTCCTGGGTATTTCTCTCCCTCTGAGGGGTGCTGAGTCCGTTACCCTTTCACACTCTCCAGCTCCGGAGTGGACATACCACTCAGCAGGACCTGTAGATCAGTGCTGACTTCCCTGAAATATAAATAGGCCCCAGACAACCTATGCTGGCGTCTCTCTATTTCAAGGTTTTTTTTTATATTAGCAGATTTTACTGTGCACTTTATGAACCCACTCTCTGCTAAGGAGTAACCCATTTGAAGCAAAAATAATAACAGCCTTTTAAAATCTATTCATCTGCCTACCTGCCTGCGTATCCTGGCACCAGACACTGCTGAGTAATGATTGTGTTATTCTCTTTGGCTGCTGGGGGGCGCTAGACTTGGCTCCTTTCCATACAAAGCACAGAAGCACAGAGCTGGAGGGGACCGAGAGTATGCGGAGGAAGAGGTCTTGGCCCACCAGATGCTTGAAACAGTTTCTGACACATGCAAGAAGAGCTAGGGGCAGCTCTGGAGAGAAATGATGTGAACAGACTTCATGCAAAACTGATCCCCAGAAGGTTACCCAAGTCTCCTCCAGTCTTTGTGGGCATGAGGGTGCGTGTCCTCAATGGAAGGCTCTGTACATCTAGCATGTCCTGGCAAGTTCAGTAGCTAAGACAACACATTGCAGTGGAAAACTTGAAGGCTCTGGGTGCAGACCAACCAAGTTGGCATCCTGCTTCTGGCTGCAGTAAGTTAGACAAGGTTGACTTCCCATGCACCACAAGCGCTGAGAGTAAATGAGACCCATAGACTCTCTCAGTTTGGTGTTTGAGGCATACAGAACTACCAGCAAACAGTGAGCATTTATGGATGGAAAGAGATCTTCATCTTACATGACTTATATTAAAGACAGGACTTCAGGAGAACCTTGAACTCTTGCTGAGAATTCTGAAACCTGAGTGCCAGGGGTCACCCAAGGGCCTGGGGTGTGTGTCAGACCCAAGTTCCTTTCAGGGCAGACCCTGCCTTCCTTAGATGCTTGAGATGTTTGTTGACTGCAATACAGCTGAATATTTTTAACTTAAAATCCATCCCAATACCTTTTAGTGGCTGGTCCTCCTATGGTACAGGTATGGATTTGTCTAGTGTTTATTCTTTAAGGATGCAACCAATGCCTCATTAATTTCAGATACCACCATAGGCTATCTTTAATTTTCTTAGCGATTGAGTTCATAAATCTTAAGTAATCTCAGTATTGTTTAGGCAAAGAAGCTCACCCAACAGGTGGTGAACAGGTGGACTCAGCCCTCAAACCCTGGGGCTCAGGAGCTGAGGAGTTAGAAAGGGTTCCGGTACACTCTGCCCACAGGTGTGGAACAGCAACAGAGTCCTCAGCTTGGGTTGAGTCCTTTGCTAAGTCCCTCACCTGAAGAAAGCACCTACAGCAGGTCGTACTCGGCTCCAGTGCACTGCAGCCTTAGGCATCAAAAGCCCCGGTCCCCTGACTCCCACCGCCCTGCCCCACCCATGTGTGCCCCGTCTCCTGCTCAGCATCTCCTAGTGCACTCCGTGTTCCAGCCATCTGTGCACCCTCCCCCGCCCTCCCCCAGCCCCAGGACCTGTTTCTTCCAGGCCCCCAGGAGCCACCTCCTTCCCTGCTCCTCTGTCCAACACAAGACCAGGACACTGCGTCACCACTGGGCTCTACATCCACACGACACCTTGCAGCTGCTCAGGCAGGGCCTCCACATGAGCTCTGAGCTTCTTTGTCCGTCACTCCTTAAAAGCTTTTACCACCTCCCCATTTTCTGGTTTACCCTTTCCACTCCCTGCTGTTGACTGACCCCTGGGGCCCGCACAGATATCTGGTCCACTCTCGGGGCTGAGCCACCTCCAGGCCGCCAGCTTCAGGCCAGATGTCAGTCTGCAGGCCCTTGCTGAGGTCTCACTGGGCACCCGGGAGCAGGTCCGGAGCTTGAGCCTCCTGCAGTCACTCCCAACATGCTTCTCACTCCGAGACCTCTGCACAGCCACCAGTGCTGCACACCTGGGCCTGCAGGAAGGTCTGGCCCCCATTCAGTAGATGAAGGGAACTTCCGATCTCCATGCCAGAACCCAGAAGCTGCAACTCGGGATTTCACCGTCTCCCACTGGGATCTTTGTGGTGTGTGTGTGTTCATGTGTGGTACCAGAGGTTGAACCCAGGGCCTTTGCCATGAGCTACATCCCTTGCCCTTTTTTTTTATTTCTTATTTTGAGACAGGGTCTCGCTAAGTTGCCCAGGCTAGACTCAATCTTGGGACCCTCTTGCCTCAACCTCCCAAGAGTGCTAGGATTACAGGCCTGCACCACCGTGCCTGACCTCCACCAAGGTTTCTCCAGGAGACTCATTGCTAGAATCCCATGTTCAAGCTTTCATTCCCTCAAATCCTTCCTCCAGATGGCTTTTCTGACACTCCCCATAAAATGCACATTTACCCTGGCCACTCCTCTGCTTAGGGTCACTGGGGACATTTTTCTTGGAGGGACAGACTGTGCCATCAGGCCCTGCTCACCCCCTCTCCAGCCACAGCTGAGGTGCTGCCTATGCACCTCTGCAGACTCCAAGCAGCCCCTGCAACTCTGGACAGTGGCTGTCTGTCTTCTGCATGGACCAGTGGCTTCCACGTACTCTTCTCCCCCAATCCACACTCTCATCACCATTCATCCTACCTAGCACCACCACCTGCCGCCCCAGACTGAATTTCTTCATCATCTTGATTTATTCCAAATACTGTGCATTTTCTCTGTACTTTTCCCTTGCCTCTGCTGCATCCTAGATTTGGGACTTCATGAGATGCAGGCTGAACCCCAACTTAAGCATCCTCCAAAAGTCCGCAGGGCTGTGCACATCCTTGGGGCGTGGGTGGGAGGTGCGCAGAGCTGGCTGGAAGCGGGTAATTCCCTCCAGAGTGCACCCTTCTGTGGGAGTCAAAACCGCATGCACATCCGCCTTGCACAGGATTTGTCTTCTCTCCTATCTAAAAGATAAGATCTGTCGGGGTCCACAGTTCTTAAAAGCAGTGTCTCCTCTCACGTTGGTTCGCAGTGCTTCAGAAAGCATCTTAGCTTTGTTAGTCACCATGCTTTAGTGCTGAGTTTAATAGGAGAGCTGAAAGCTGCCCAAGTTCTATTTCCTCCCTCTGCACATCTTGAAAGAATGGTTTCTACCGGTTGTCTCAGTGTGGACAGGAAGTTTGCACTTCGGCTTTGCTGACTTTAGCAGAGAGGATCCACGGCTACTTGCACAGCCTGCTCTTCCTTCTGAACCTTTCCCAGCCTGCAGGAAGCTCCCCTCCAGCCAGCCCCAGGATTCCCAGATTCCCTTCTTCCCTCCCTCTCTCCCTTTGCCATCTCAGAAATCTCGAGCATTTGGAGATTGGAAGAATTGTAGGATTGAAAGGATGGCCGCGAGGATGAGGATGTGGGAACCCCAGATGCGAGAACGAAATTTCTTGATGTTCTTAGGTTAATGTTCAAAACAGTCAGGACCAGGGTGTGGGTCAGTGGTAGATCAGTTGCCTGACACAAATGAGACTGTGGGATCCATTGGCAGCACCACAAAATAACAACAAAAAGGAAAAAAGGAAGGGAGAAAGGGAGGGAGGAAGGTTAATATCATCACAATGTATGATGTGATTTCTAAGAGAATTTTAGTTTTCTCTAAACTGGCAGCCACCTGGACTCTTTTGGAAATGAGACCTTGGTAGCCAGCATAGATAAAGACAGCCCTTTTAACAATGGCCTCCAAATCACACTTTCCAAGACTGACATTAGCTTATTCCTTTCCAAATTACCTAATGCATCACAGAAGGTGGGGAACTGAAGTCTACATTGGCTTTTCTCATTAGTACCCGTAATGACTGCCTTTGCTTACTTTGAATATGTGGCAGGAAGTTCAGGTAGGACACATTCCCTACTTGCAGGAAGATGTGGGTTGAAGAAGAAAGAGGTTAGCTGGGTGTAGTGGCACACGGCTTTAATCCCAGCACTCGGGAGGCTGAGGTAGGAGGAGCGTTGTGAGTTCGAGGCCAGCTTGGGCTACATAGTGCGACCCTGCCTCAAGTTTGGCTCAGTGGCTTAAGCGCCTGTCTGGCAGGTACAAGGTTGTGAGTTCAATCCCTGGTGCCACAAAAAAAGAAGAAGAAGAAGAGGAGGAGGAGGAGGAGGAAGAGGAAGAGGAAGAAGAGGAAGAAAGAGGGCAGGGTGGGCACACTGCGAAGGCTCAAGTGTCCCTCTCCAAATTGGTCTTGTGGGGCAGTGTCCTCAAAGCTTCCCAGGATATACAACCATTCCTCTTCCTTGGGTCAGAATGCCCAGCCCACCTGGCCTGAAGGCTGGAAGATGAAATCTCAGGAGAGAAGGAGAGGCTGGAGGAATATCCACCCTTGGCAGATCTTAGGATGTGAGTGAGGATTCTTTCTTTCTTTCTTTTTCTTTCTTTCTTTCTTTGCCCAGTCCTTCCCACTGAACTATACATTATACATCCCAGCCCGTTTTTCAATTTCTTGAGTCAGAGTCTTGCTAACTAACTTGCCTAGACTGGGTTTAAACTCGCAATCCTCCTCCCCAGGGTGTTAGAGTGACAGATGTGCCCTGCCATGCGGATGCAGGTTCTTCTCACTTGCTGATGGTGCAGGGCTGGAGCTAATGGCTATAAGTGGTAGGGACCGGGCAGCTGGAGTCCAGATGAAGAAAAAAACTCCTTGAACCCAGGCATGGGGCTAGCAGTGCCCAGGGCAGATAGAGTCTCAGGCACAGAGACTCAGTGCACAGCAGAATGTGGGCTCGGCCTTCAGCAGCTGTGTGGCCACATCCAGTAACACCTGCATCTGTCTGTGTCCTGTGGGTGGAGCAGTGACTCCTCCACTCGGAGCCTGTCACAGGCCCGAGTGAGGTGTGAGATGGTCTCTAGTGCTGGGTGCAAGTTCCTTTCTGCTCCCTTGGGCTCAGCAGATGGACAAAAGAACAGGGCCCTGGAATCCCCCACCTTGTGCAGGGCTCTGTAGTCCAAGGACAAGCACAGAGGTCACCGGGTGTGTTAGCCTTTGGGCTCAGATGTATGGCCTTTTGCTGACCTTACTCCAGCCTCACTTCAAGCCATGTCTTCCAGGGGCTCACACAGTGTGAGACCACCAGTTTCCTGCAGATTGGGCTTCTCTCTGTGGAAGCAGTTCCTGAACTCCTAGTTCCTGCCATGATGTTCAGAGACCCTTCCCTGCAAAGGCCCTGGGGCTCCCCAGCATGTCCAGGCACAGTGGTCATGATTTTGCATGCTGTTGAGTTTTCTGTTTAAGGACATAACTGGGAACGAAAGGGAGGATGGAAGCGACAGAGAAAGGAGAAGACCAGGGAAGAAGGAGTGTGGTGGGGAGACAGAGAAGGACAGAAAAGAAGACCAACATGCATAGAGGAGATCATAAGCGAGGCCTGTGCTAGGAGACTTCTCCTCCTCTGAGCCTGGCAGCGTATGTCTCTCTCTGCAAGAGCACCTCACAGACATGTGACAGACCCTCACTGGACCGAGGAGGAGAGAGACCTGTCGGCAAGTCTAGACTCAGCAAGGACACACACAGCACTGTTCTGGATCAACAGAGATGAGCTCAGACAGGATCCACAGTGAAATAATCCTTCACACACGGACAGTGGTCACATTGCGAACTTGCTAAAAGCTTTAAGGATCGTGCACTGGAAAAACCTGTTCAGCATTACTTACCCCAGTGTCTTGGCCTTTTATGATCTAGAGTATTTTCTATGTAGTATCTATTAATACTCAGTGACCTGCAGGACCTGGAGAGAGAATTCATGCCCTGTAGATTACCCCATGCTCTGATTCTGGGTTCCTTCAACCCTCGACTCTTCCCAGGTTTCATTTGGGAACAAAGGAAGACATGTATTATACCGGAGCCTTTTCTCAAATCACCACTGGCCACCTCGGCCATACTCCAGCCTGTCCAGATCATCTATTCATGCAAGGACAAAGGTGTGGTCCCCGGCCTGCTAAAATGAGAGGTGTGTGTGCCCTTCAGGAGACTGCTTGCTAATTGCCTCCCTGGCTCTCAACTCTACAGATTCAGCTGGAGTCTCAAATCTGGGAAAGGGAAGGCAAAGTGCATTAAAATGCAAAGTTGGAAATTCTGGTAACCGGGAGGAGACATGGTAGCAGATGGACCTGTGTCTCGAGTGACAGGGAGCTGTGTCTGGTGCAGGGACTCCCAGGTGGACGGCGCCGCATGCCATGTGCCCCAGCTGTCCTCGTCTGGGACGCAGACGTCCTGCCTCCCTGTGCCGTCGGCTGCCGCGGGACTCCGTGAGCAGGTTGGCAGCTTGTGGGCACACCGCCAGCCCCAAAGCCCTGGCCACCCCCATCCCACAGGTGGAAAGGGCTCACAGCCCTCTGCAGTCACCTTTAAGGCTGAACACGATGGCAGGCTGCCCTGTGCCACCCCGAGCAGGGAGCTCGCCTCAAGTTCTCCTGCCACATTCACTCATCAGAGTCTACAAGGACAAGTTGTGCTGGGACCTGGTGGGGGTGGTCTCTGATGAGACACACTCTGTGACTCTTACACCCCCTCCTGCCCCAGAGCTGTCCCCTAGAACACTTCTGCCCAGGGCTGGAGCGTCAAGTTCTGGCTCTGCAAGGTGTGAGTACCCCCTCTCCCAGTGGCACTTCTGTGATTACATCCCAGGCCTTGCAGCTTTTCATGTGGCACTGATACCCAGGGGCAAACTTGAAAGGGACCCAGCTGAAGGGGCTGTCTGTCATTCATCAGTGCTGGAAATCAGGTTTGCAGTGGGAGGAAGATTTGGTCATGGAATGCTGGTCTCCCAAACGCCTCTGTCTGAGAGGCTGCATGGCACAAGGTCCTCTTGCGCCTGCAAGCCGTTGGGAGTTCAGCTGCAGCTCTGGGTGGCTTTGAATGCTAATCACTGCAGCAGCCTGGCTGTCACTGACGTTCGGTGGTGAGAAATGTCATCCCAAGTCACTGTCAGGCTGAGAGATGGGCTTCAGAGAAGAAGCAGCAAATGCTCCAGATCCCCTTCCTTCTGCTCCAGGTAACAAACTGACGGACATGAGGCCCGTGTCTAGTGCTGGTGGCCATGAAGGACGTTCAAGGCCACACCAGGCGCTGGCCTGAGTTTTGTGTCAGAAGCATCAAAGCAAACGTTCTACCAAGTGACCACGTGTCTAACACTGTCCATGTTTACAAGGACATCGACTCGTGGATTATCCTAGGGAAACTGCAGCAGGAAAACTAAGAACAATGAGAAGCTGCTCACCAGAAAGATGCACTTGTAAGTTCTTGATTTTTTTTTTTCCTGAGACCCAGCATTGCTCTTGAGAAGACTGAATGTCCCCTGGACTCTGGGGACAGGGATGACACAGTTCTGTCTCGTGTTTGTCCCCAGGGGTGACTGAGGAGTGGTGGGAGCATAGATGCTGCCTGGTCCCTGGGTTCTCTCCTCCTGTCCCCAGTGCCACCCAGCTCAGCCACACCCCACACCTCATCCCTGCCATGTGGGGGCCCAGGTCCTTCGTTTTGGGGTCGGGGAGCCCAACTGATCTACTTCCTTCCTTTTTAAAGAAGTACGATGCATCTATTCCTAAACCAAATCACATGATATTTTGGAAAATCTATTTGAAAACATACAAAGCACTAAACTAAATTACTTGCCTGGCAATGCAGACTTATGCACTTCTCCACAGCGTACACAATGGTTGTCAGAGTCAGTCTTGGTGACTGCGAAGTTCTGAGACAGTGGTACCAAAAACTTTTTAAGGCCTGAAAATACACTGAGACAATGTAAACTGCAGGCGTCTGCTGGGTTCATGTTTACCGTCCTGGTTTCCATTTTTTCCAAAGAGAAAGGGTGGAATTCATCCAGACAGTGCATCAGCTTACAAAACAAACATTCCATACAATCCTTGCATGGAATTCTCTGCCTCTTTGAACCATCCTAAGTGTCTTTCAGTTTTAAGCCCAGTTTGCTTACATAATCAATATGTTTACCAAGGTCATCTATGATTTATTGCAAACTACTTATTTTGTAAAATCTGCCCCAAGCCACCATATGATGCCTATCTTTCTACCAACTTATGTATGTGTGGGGGTGAGGTGGATATCTTTCTTTTGGTGGAGATCAAAGATTTCTTCCCCTCCTTCATACATCATCTTCCTAACATTTTCAGTTCAAATCTGGCTCTGTGGAGACCCTTTTCGTCCTGGTGCAGCAGGTCCAGAAAAAAATAGAAACAAAGAGGTAAAGGTAGAATTTTGTTTTGTTTTTTGGTACCAGGAACCAAACTCAGGACTTTGCACTTGCCAGGCAGGTGCTTGTGCCACTGAGCTATATTCCTGGCAAAACGGACTTTTTAAATAGTTTTTGTTACCACGCCTTGTAGCTACAACAGCCTTAGATCTCTGTCCCTGGTGCTGAAGGCTGCAGGTCTGGCAGGGTTGTGTAGAGGTAGCCAGGGGAAAGTGTGTTGCTGGTTCCAGGTCTTGTGTTCCGTGCACAGCTTTGTCCCCTCGTGGCCATTAGGTGTTTGGTTTTATTTATGCCTAATAATCTCCCCAAAGGTCTCTTGCTGAGGATGTGGAGTAGCTGTGAGATTACATGCTCAGAGTCACATGAACACAACTCCATGAAGTTAACAGCAGGAAGCTTCCCATTCCTGGGACTGAGCTGTGCCATGACCCGGAAGGTTTCTTATTAGTTCTTGCCCTCACACACGTGCACGTGTGCACACACACACACATGCGTGCACTTTTTAACACAGCAGATACTAAGAGAACTCATCCTTGTGATCAGACACATTTTCTACCCAGTATATTTTTTATGTTTTCCAGGGGAGGTTTGTAAGGATAACTATATAATTAAAGGTGTAATTCTTTACAGTGTTCTTCAGGTTTGCATGGCAAAAGAAGTGTGGTGCAGTGTCGAAGTTGTGAATGTGATGTTCCGTCTCGTTAGCTACAGCAGCATGATGCCTGCTAACTTGTGAAAGTTGTTAAAAATTAAATTTTTAAAGCACATTGTAAATCTCCTACTTCTTTTGGTCTCAGAGAAGCTTCTCCATTCATGTAAGCATATGTACCTAGAGCACTACTAACTTCCAAGCAGCTGGCATTCAAAAAGTTGGTTGGAAAGCAGGAGTTGGGGAATTTAAATGAGATTTCCTTTAGAGGCAAAACCCAAGTTGTGCTCTGATTCCCACACCAGCCCCTGAGTTCCATTTTCCACCCTGTTTGGATGCTGGTAAGCTGCAGTGTTGGAGATTTAGGGCCCAACTTTTCATTCTCTGATCTTGACTTTATAAGGAGCAGTAGCTCCATGGCAAGTGAATCAATGTATCAGAGGTTTTCCAGGATGAGGGATGCCATGATGCCATGATGGCCAGCCATGCAATGGCAAGTCTGTTCTCCCCAGTGATTGGGACACTGAGAACATGATGTGGACTGAAAAAGTCTGATTGGTAGTTTCTCTGCCTGGATTTAGTCCCACATTGGAGGGGACCAAAGAGGAAGCTGAGGGTGCCCCCACTGATAGTAGCCAAGGTGCTGAGATGCATGGTCAGGGAGGGAAGGTATGGCGCAAAGCCCACTCTGCACAGCTCTGGCTCACACCACAGCCAGCCACCACCGAGCCTTCCAAATGCAGGTCCAACCACACCAATGGCATCATGGACCCAACGTGTGCAGGGCAAACTCCTCGCCACCCATCCCTGCACACACATGGCCACACCCACCTCATGGCCCCTACTGCCACTTCAGGCTCCAGATGACCTGACTCTGCCCCAGATGGGCCCCATGAACAGATGACCTCTCCAACCAAGATGTTGGGCATGAGTTAGCAGGCAGAGGAGTATGAAGGAGAAGCATCAGGTTCCAGAGGATCCTCAGTCAGTGGAGCCCCAGGAGCAGAGCAGGAAGTGCAGGAATACAGCAGGGATTTCTGCTGCCCTGGGTTCTCTTCATCCTCCCAGCTGCAGAGCCCACAGCTATTCTGAAAGTCCCAGGTGGTGGTCTGCTTGTTTGTCTATATCCACTGGCTTGGACTCTTGCTGTGGGATGCTGCCAGTCTGGAAGTTGACCACCCACAAAGGCAGCACTAGTTTGCAGCAATGGATAGGCATGCAGGCTTTCTTCCCAGCCCAGGATGCTTCCATATTCTGCCCAGGAGACCCTGCTTTTTGTGTGGTGAGTTGGTCCCACACTGACCATGCAGAACTCCATGTGGCATATAAACCTGAGACCACATTTTGAGCAAAAGCATTCTGTTAATGTGTCTCCAAAACTCGGCAAGGTAGTACATGCCTGTAACCCCAGAATTTGGAAGACTGAAGCAGGAGAATCACAAGTTGGAGCCCAGTCTGGGCAACTGAATGAGACCCTATGTCAAAAAACAGTCAAGCATGTCTACAAAGTTACCAGTATGCAACAGGTGTGACAAATTAAACATTGCAGAATTAAGTCCTGTTGAGAGATGGTGGGAGGAGGGACACCATGGCAGGACAGTGACATCTCAGAAGGGCAATGGTGTGCTCTGCGGAAGAGGTGGTTACAGGTAATAGTGAAAAACACATTGCTGACACAAGAAAGACACTCACATGTCCCAACAAAAAACGTCAACAGGCAAGAAATGGGCTCAGGTATGAGGTCGTGTATCATACACAAAGAAAACTGAAATTCAGCATTAATTTTTGTCTTTCAAGAAAGTATAGGCAACAATATTGTCTTTCTAAGGGTAGATGTTACTTTTTTTAATTAACTATGGAGAAAACATTGTAGTGGGGTGGGGACATTTCGACTGGCAGATGATGATGTCTTTAAGTTTCTTACCACTTTTTATTTTTTAATTTAATTTGATTGAATGATTGATTGCTACTGGGGATCGAACCCAGGGCCTTTGCACTGGGCTATGTCCCCAGCTGTTTTCATTTTTTATTTTCAGACAGGATCTTGCTAAGTTGCTGAGTTGTTCAGGCTGAGTGTATGATCCTCCTGCCTCAGCCTCACAGAGTGCTGGGATTATAGGCAAGCACCACTACCCTCAGATCTTACCATGTTTTAAATCCCCAAAACTGACTCATTTAGTTTCTCTGTGACCTAGAGAAGGGTTTCTTGGTGAAGCCTTCAACTGATACACTCATTCCTGGGGTCTAGTGCTTAAGTCACCCAACAGCCACTGTTCCATGACTGTCATATTTATAAAATTCACGCACATCCTCCCAGAAAGAGTATGATGTACCAGAAACATATTATGGAGCCAGAAAAATTTTTAAAAACTAAATTTTAGATGGGCTGTCATTCCTGCTGATGTTCGGAGTTTAATCAGTCCCCCTCTTTTGATGGGTGGCTTGATCCTATCAACCGATGGTAAGAAAATGGAAGTCACGGTGGAACCCAGGCCTAGAGATTTGACTCCTGAAATGCATCCCAGAGATAACACAGCAGGGAGAAAGCAGTGGAGAGTGGGAGTGGGTTCTCGGTAGTGCCTTCTGAAGGTCAGGACCAGGGAGTCCCCAGCACCTTATGAAGCATTTCATTACAACCACAGTGGCTACTAAGTAGACACTCAATGTCAATATACATTAAAATGAGTTGATGTGAAACAGTTATCACAGGATTGAAGCAGAAAGACAGGTGACCAAGAGCTTCTATGTGTGATCCCATGTATACATAAAAAGCATTTTACACATATTCATGTATGTGTGTTGTGCAGAAAGAATACATAGAAGAACATCATAAAAATAACAGTAGTTTTATATATATATATATATATATATTTTTTTTTTTTTTTCCTGAGACAGTTTCTCACTGTCTTTCCTAGGTTGTGCTCCTGCCTCAGCCTTCGGAGTAGCTGGGAGTAGTTATCTCTTTGTAAATGAAATTTCTACCGATTCTCCACAGTATTTGAGCATCTTGGCAAAATATGCTTTGTGGTCACAATAAAAACAAGTAGTGCTACAGTTAGCATAAATTTTCCTGAGCTATTTTTTTAAGGAACTAGAAGTTATATAAATATATGAATTTTATTTCATTTTTACATTTTTATTTGATAATAAATTTCAACATGTGATTATCTAATTCTGAACAATTAAAAAATTGATTTATTAAAAACCCCTCAAATTGAACAAAAGAACCCTGAAAATATCCACAAAGAATATAATAAATGCCTTTTAAGATCTTACTAGTTTTAATGTTTCATCTGTACTGCATTTTAAAATGCCTGATGGCACATTGCTAAGACATTGTATTTAGCCTAAGTTGAGAATATTTTACATTTAGCAGTAATGTTCATCAGTATATGTCAATGACTTTCTTATTGTGAAATTCTAATAGAATTCTCTTAAAGTAATGATTATAATAGATAGATAGATATTAGATCACATGGTTAAATACTAGGAAGAAATAAGTGACTTTTTTGTGTGTGTGCTGTAAGAGAACTCTTCCTAATTTAGTTTCTGGGATATTACATGTCGTATTTTACATTTTTAAAAATTTTAATAGCTTTATTACAGTATAATTCGCATACGGTATGATTTCATGTTGCACTTTACAATTTCTCCTACATCATACAAAAGGTTTCGACTAAACTGGTTCCCTGAGACACTACCATTAAAAATAGAATAAACAAAAACAAAAATAAACCAACAACCTGAGGAAACACAGACAGATCTTTTCCTTCTTGAGAACAGGAGTGACTTTAATACAGAAAATACTTTCTCCCCCTCACAGTGATGATGTCAGTTGCCATGAGGACAGAGGAGCCTTTTGTATTTTGTCCCATTCCCCAGTCTGTGGCCACTCGTTAGAAGTGACAACCTCTTTTTTGTGCAAATGTGGGTCCTTCCGGCACCTGCATATTTATCTACCTCCGTGGCAATGGAGGGTTTTCGTAGACTGTAGTGCAAATAATAAAGGTGAAATGTGAAATTCCAGGGCTGGAATTAGGTCCCTTGTTCCAGTTGGTGGCACTTGTGGCCAAGAGACAGGTGACATGCGGCTAGGTCACACGTCTATTCAGCATACTCTGCCCTGTCTTCCCCGACCCTGTGCTCTCTGGGTTCACCAATGTCCCTCAGCCCCACACCTGGTCCCCTAATGCTAGACAGTCGCTCCCGCCAGAATCAGAGCTCTTTACTAAGAAAGAACAAGATAATTTTGCGTGCACCATTCACAAACCGGCTCCTGGTGGCAGGAGAGAGTTGGCGACAGGCCAGCACAGAGAGAAGACTATGTCCAGTGCTGTCCAGGCGGCAAACTGCAAGAGGCTTCAAGAGAAAGTCCACATGTCTAACAAGCCACGTGCAGAGTGATCGTACGCTAGTGATCTCGCTAGATCCTGAAGAGCATCTCAGTGGTAAAATTACATAGATTCGCTGGAATTGAAGGTCTCATAACCAAAAATGAATAGAGAAAGAGCATATATTGATTTTAAACCAACAAAGAAATCAGCTTATGCCAGCAGGCTGGGGCTCTCTGATTGACTGGCGGGTCCCCTGTGGGACGGGGAAGGGAGGGAATCATCCCTCCCTCCCATGACATCTCTCAGCAACCGCTGCCTGCAGCTGGGAAATGCATTTGCCTGTCAAGAAGATTCTCAGCCTTGGCCTGAGGAATTTAGCAGTTTCCCAGATATCAGACCTGATCTTGTCGGTGAGGAGCAGAAGAATTTAAATTCTTCACCCTTTGGTGACATGCTAACTCTTTTCAGTCACAGCAGTGACTGTCACACAGGTCGTGCATAGCTCACAACAGTGTCACTAAGGGCGTGCACAGAGCAGGTATCTAGATCTCCCTGAAACACACAGTTTGCTGCCTTTGCCCAGTGATCTTGTTCCTAATGAAATCACAGTGCGAGATACCATAAACAATAGGAAATGCCAGAAGACCCAGAAAAAAAAGAGTCCAACCCCACACTGCTGTGCCCAGATTAATACAGCAAAAGAAGACTCTTTTCTACCCACCTCACCCATGCTGTCTCTCTGGTCCTTTCCCAGCGGCTGATGATGGGCAGTGTTATCAGGGATTTTTCCTGAGAGTTAAAGGCCCAGCCTCCTTCTCTGCCCATCCCCCTATCCATCCTTCCTTTCCAGTCTCTCTTCTTCTCCTTTCTGTATGCATTCATTCATTTCCTGTTTTCTATCAACAAACATAATTCCTGCTCTGGGAGAGAATGGTAAACAGAACAGGGGCATTTCTTGCCTCTGCCACACACTGGCCACCTCTGGAGGCCAGAAGTGCAAGATGAAGGAACCAACAGATTCACCCGTTTCCTGGCTTGTGATGGACAGCTTCTGGCTGTGTTATGGTTTGTGTCTAGATGTCCCCCCAAAGCTCATGTACTTTTAGATGGGCCTTTTTCAGAAGTAGCCGAATCTAGAGTTTGCGATTGATTGATGGTTCCATGCTGGGATTAAGGGTGGGTGAGTGCTGGATCAGTTCACTGATCCTGGCAGGCTGGATAAGAGAAAAGGGGCAGAAAGAGGCTTGTTTCCCCTTCTGCTCTAGTTGTTTTTGGTATCTTCTACTGCCATGAATGGTTTCCCTCTGCCACGCCACCCTGCCTGAAGCCAGCTGATTATGGACTGAAACTTCTACAAACCGTGAGCTAAATAAACTTTCCTCCTTTAATCTTGGGTGTTGGATATTTTGTCTTAGCAATGAGAGAAAAGTAACTAAGACCGGGTATGTCTGCCTGTGATGCACAGAGGAACTCTGGCCTCATGCTTTTTTTATTATTAGGAGACCCCCACCTCCTAATACCATCACCCTTGGCTAAGCCTCCAGCATTGAGTTTAGAAGCACACCACCTTCAGTCTGAGGTAGCGTTGATGATTTTAGTCAAGGACCAACTTGGTCACTTTTGTTTTCTAATAATGACATTCCACCTCCATCTGGGAAAGGGGCTTTGAGGGAGCCAGGCTGGAGGACGGAGTCTCTGGAGACCTCAGGAGCATGGCAGAGGGAGGGGCTTAACATTGAGGACAGAGAGGCCCTCATGTGCCCTCTGAGACAGGAGCCACTGATGCAGAGACTGTAAGGCCACTCACTGAGCCAGCATGCCCTGGAGGACCAGCAGATTTGGGGGGAAAGGGGATCAGTCATTAAAATCCAGGTGTTTTCAGCTCTTTGGAGTAATGATAAGAAGATGCTTAAGACCGAGAGGGAAGCAGGTGATGGCTTCCAGAGAAAACTGAAATTTCCTTTTCCCACACGTAGATGAATGTTGTGCTGTAAAACGTGACTGTGCGTGTGCCCTTGTACCTTTTGCTCCTAATGCCATCATCAAGCATCTGTACAAGGAAGACACTGACTGTGTCCCCAAGTTCTGTACAAGATGGAGAGTCAGGAACAGAGCTCAGAGCAGGAGCCCAAACCCAGGCCCAGGGGGCAGCAGGGCCTCCCTTAGGCAAGGACCCAAGTGACACTGGTGCCAGGTGACTGCTGGGGACTCTAACGTGGTGAGCTGTGGCATGCAGAGTAACCAGGAGGGGTAACCAGTATCCACCCCCCTTAAAATGAAGCATGCACTAAAGATACGAACAAGAGGGCTGCCTTTGCTGTCATCTTGCCCGGGGAGTGTTTTACATTTCCAGTATGTTCAGTGCCTCTGCATTTACCTGAGGCTATGGCAAGGAAATTAATTTCCTCAGGATGTAATCCCCCACGAAGAAAAGTGGCTGAAAATTAGCACCGTAAAAGACAAGCACACATGGAAGTTACGAGAAGGGGTGGCATATTCAGCTGACCATTTAAACTGAACTTGTTTCTCATTTTTTGCTAAATTCACTGCTTTATAATACACCTCATTCCATGTTTTCAGATAGGCAGTCATACAGATATATAGATATGTAGATTTTGTAGTACTAGGGATTAAACCTAGGGCCTTCACATTGAGTTACATCCCCAGCCTTTTTAAAAATTGTTTTTAAAGTTTGATACAGGATCTTCCTAAGTTGCTAAGTTGTCCAGATTGGACTTGAACTTGTGATCCTCCTGCCTCAGCCTCCCAGGGTGCTGGGATTACGGGCATGCACCACCATGTCTGGCTCCATATTTTCCTAATTCACAAATGTGTGAAGCTGGGTTTGACTGATATACTTTTAAGTAGACCAGGCTTTAGTTTCAGCAAGCCTGGGTAGGTCATCTCTTTATTGTAGTATGTACTGAAAGCTTTAGAAGTATCCTTGGGTGATGTCAGCAGGTTATCATCACTGATATTCTAGAGGCACCATCCTCTAAGTGTGTCAGACACCTCCAGAAAGGAACAATCTGCAGAGGGGGAAGCTGAGCAGAGGGAGACCCTCACTTCCTCTTTCCACTTTCACTTCGATTTCAGTTGTCAGGGAACACGAACAAAGAAAATTCTAGCTGAGAAGAGGGGTGAGATTTTGTTATGTACAGCATCCTGGCCTCATTGAGGGCTGAGTTACAGGAATCCCACTAAATATCCAGCAGGTGGCAGTGAGCATTTCTGGCTACAGCAGTAGCCTGAAAGGGCTCAATTCTTCATTCTGTGTAGCTCCAAGTCTTGGTCTCTTGATGCTACCGAATAGGCTCTTAAGAGGCCCTTGGGCTCTGCCCATAAGTGACCCACTTTCTGCAGAGCCCCTTGTGCTCAGGGACCCGCACCTCAGGCAGAGGGTGCCAGGTCTAAATGCCATCTCAGGACATGATGCCTGGCAGCGTGTGGCAGTTCTGATTCCTCAAGTGCTGTTAGAGGTGCTGCCTTTGCGTTACTAATTCTCATAATCTGCTTTTGCAAGTTGTTCCAGCTGTCCCTTATCAATCAGGCAGCTTGTCATGAATACATCCCGTCCATTCCCCTGCCTCCACTGCACATCACAGGCTAAACTCAGATATTTGCAAGCTGCCAGCTTCTCATGCAGCTTTCTCATCTCTCTATGTCCCTGGCAGCTAATGGTGGGCATCGCACCTCAAAGACCAATCAGAGAGTAAATAAACAGCCTGTGTAGACCTTTCACCAATAAACATCATCCTTCCTAAGAAAGAAGTTCTTCAAAGGCGAGGTGACATACGCCCCAAACATTGTGAATGTGCACGAGCTGTTTTGTTGCATGTTACCAGCCACAAGCATAATTTTACTGTAACTGTTGTATCATCAGCTCTTTAATTGTTGTGCACCCGTGTATGGAGTGTTTTCTCTGAGTCCACAAAGTAACACACATCCTGATGGTATCTTCTTTTTCTGGGCCACACACAGAGAGTGTCATGCTTAAGGTACATGGTCCCTGTTCAGTTTGGGTAGCTTTTCTTCTCTCAGCTTAGTAAAGCTCTTAGAAGTAAGAGAGAAGAGGACCCAGGACAGCTTTGATCCAGCTGTGGACTGGGTTAAAGATCACCTCTTTGTGCACGTGTAAAGCCATTCCATCATAAGTCACTCCTCTTGAAGGAATGAGTTGTCATGGAAATACAAGTCAGGTGGGGTGGTACATGCTTGTATTTCCAGAACTTGGGAGGCTGAGGCAGGAGGATAGTCTCAAGTTTGAAGTCAGCCTCGGTTCATAGCAAATTTAAGGACAGCCAGAATTGCATAGAGAGACCCTGGCTTGAAAATTAAAATAAGACAAAAATGTAATAAAAACACAGAGGTAATGATACCTTAGCCTTTAAACATTGATGGCTCCTATTTAACATGTTTTAATGTTGAAATTTCTGCTTGGATTTATAAACATCTTTACGAAAAGAGCTTTAATTTTCTTTGGCTGGACTTCTTGTTTGAAATTTCAAGAACAGGATTATAACAAAACGAGCAAACATGAGCACCCAAAAGAAAGAACGCTTAGTACTTCCCGTTTCTCTCCAAAAGTTCAGCTTTGATATTTATTCACCCATAAAAGCATCTATGTTGTAATAAAACTTTTTTTCCCTTGTGAACAATGAGATTACACCTTGAAGTTCTTTGCAATTTCCTTTTCTTCCTTCATCATATATCACAGGCATCTCTCTGAGCCAAAACAACACGGTCTATCTCATTTTTTAGAACAGTGGCAGGGTATTCCATGGTGTGTTTTAACTTTAACTTACTCTACTGTTCCTTTGTTAATAGAAATATAGGTCGATTCTGGGGCTTTACCATCCCCCAAAAACTCTGCCGTACATCCTCATGCATCTTTACTTAGACCCCTATGCCTTTATTTTTGAAAGAGGGGTTGGGGTCAATGGGCTACCGTTTGTGATTTAGATGAGTAATGTCAGCTATCTGCACATATGGTTATCACAGTCTAGTCACTGCACCTGTTACCAATCTTTTGAAATTTTGTCAGTTTTGGTGGTGAAAGTGTTACATGTGGTATGTTCCTCTCTGACTGCTGATAAGCCTGGACTTCTTTTGTGAGAGTCTGACATTTGTGCTTCTCATTCTATGACTTGCTGGTCCTGTTCCTGACCCTTACATTTCTGCTGTCAAATTTTGGAATCTCTTTGTATTTAGAGAACATCAATTGCTATTCCTTCCCATATTGTGAATATTCCCCTCAGTCTGCCATTTGTCTGCTTGCTATACAGTGAGAATCTATGGTGCCTTTTACTACATAGAAATGTAATTTTTATGAAGTCAGGTCTATTTATTTCCATGGCCTATTTATTTCTTATATGATTTGAGAAGTTCTTCCCCATCTTTAAATAATAATTCCCCTAAAGCTTTCCTAATATACTTACAGTTCCTTAAAACACTGGGATTTTTACTCGTTATGAAATTTCTATTTGTGATTATTGTTCCTTGCTGGTCTGACTTTATTTTCTCCCGCCTGCAATTCCAACTTGGCAGGCATCTGTGATGAGAAAAGCCATCGATACCCATGAAAAGGCGATACCATCTTTCTCACATGCTATTTGCTATATATACTTGGAGCTGTTTCTGAGCTTTTTATTCTTTTTAGCTGATCTGGTTTTTGGGGGGTTTTTTTCCATTTCTATGCCAATACCATCCAGACTTGATAACATTAGCATTCTAGTAAGTCTTCATGTCAACAAAGGTTTAATCTTTGTGTAACTGTTTACCAATGCATACACATTCATCTCTCCCAGTGAACTTGAAGATGAATCTATCAAAGACCCTGTGCCCCAGTTCACCTGTTTGGAGACAGACTGGGGGTACATTCCGTGGTCATTGTTAGTTGTGAAGTCTTCCGCTTTCCACAGCATGTACTGTGCCCACTGTCTATCTTCACAGTGAACGAGAGTGTCATGGGCTGTCTGTGTCACTGCAGTGACAGTTCCCACAAAGAAAAGCCATTTGTGTTGGCGTCTTTTCTTAACTACAGCCACCTTTTTTTTTTTCATTCCTTACTAATTTTAATATTCCTTGGAAGCATTTCTTCTGTTTTCTTGGTAAGGAATCATTTCATCTGCAAATAAATCACCCCTCTTTTAATATTCAAGCAAACAACACTGGGCAATTGACTCACTGTGTTAACTGGAGCTTCCTAAATAATGTTAGCTAAAAATGCTGATAAAGGGCATCTCTGTTTCCTGATCACGAGGGAGTACTATTAATATTTTATCATTTGATGTGACCCATGTTGTCGAATTTTGTAGTTATTTATGTCTATTCTTTACTTAAAATTGCTGTAGAATTTTATCTATTGCTTTTCCCTCATCTATTCTTACTTTTCTTTCATTTTGGGGTATAATAACTGATGTTGTGAATTTTATACATAATAATAAATGGACATAAAAATAATAATAAATGGGCATATTTAACTGACGCACATTAGCCCATGTCTTTATACAAAATCCCCACTGTCACCAAATTTGTCTTTAATAAATGCTTAAATGAGTAGTGTCTGAGTTACTTTTCTCATTGCTGAGACAAAACACCTGGCACCCAAAGTTAAAAGAGGAAAGGTTTATTTGACTCACAGTTTGTAGAGGTTTTAGTTCATACTCAGGTGGCTCCAAGGCAGGGTGACATGACAGAGGGCATTGCAGAGGAGAAGCAGTTCATGGCAGGCAGAAAGCAGAAGGCAAACAGCAGACAAGCAGCAAGCCACAAGCACAGTTCTTTCTGTCCCTTATACTCCTGCAGGCCGCCCACCCTTGGGGCAGGTAGCACTCACACCCTTAATCCTAGCGCAGCATCACGAATCAATCCCAGCATCACAGCCTTGATCCTAGCAGCACAAAGCCTAAATCCAGCCACCCTTGTAAAACCCCACCTATGGCCAGTTGAGGCTTTGGGGGGATATCTAGACACAAGCCATAAGAAGTAGTGATTTTCTTGATTCTTACAGCATCCCATAGTATGTGCTATGGACAAAACCATCCCCATTCTCAAAGCAGAGTCATTGTCTAGAGAGCTCTGGGTAAACTAGCATCAATTCCCTAGTCTAGAGATCTCTCTGGTCTACCTCACTATCTTCTCAATATCCAGAAAAAGTTTTCTTCTTAAGTAATTAGCACGTTTATTGTACTTTCGAGTTAAAGTTAATCTCTCACCTACATTATTTCACTCAAGCATCACAGCAAATGTGTGATGATAAAAATGAATTTATTCATTTATTTTGGAAAGATTTAGGACTCATGATTTGTTTAATTTTGTGGAATTAGCAATTAGTGGACAAACTAAATGAAACCAGACATTCGAGTGTGCTTGTCATAGGACTCCATGTATATAAAGTGCAAGAATGTGAAAAACTAACAGAAGTCATGGGTAGGAAAGTAAGGGTTCCTAAACCAAGCGGGGTACCAGGGGGCATTCTGGACTCTGGACTCTTGCTCTCTAACCTGAGCTTGTAATCGGGTGTATGAACTTGTAAGACTTTAGAGAGCCATGAAATATACCTTAGATTACTTTATGCACTCAATTACATAGATATCACACCTAGGCAAAACATTCCAAAACAGCGCTTTCTTGGATTTCAGTGAAATCCAGGGCTGTTCCTGTGAGAAGGTACTTTGCCCAGTTGTGGGACAGAGTTTCACTCGACAAGTGTGTGCATACACACACATATGTGTAGCAAACACTAACCCAAAATACATACAGAATGTAAAGACGCATTTGCTGTCCAGTTACTATTCCATGTCAACCCAGCTTTTTAGACACAGATAAGCCCAGAGGATTGTCCAGGGCAGGAAAGCACCAGGTGTTTTCCTTATGCATAAGTATTGCTGGCTTAAAATATATGGAAATGTTTGCAATGGCATGATGTGAAACAGCAATGCGTGTTGGGTATACATCCTCTAAAACTCAAAGAGAGAAAAACCACAACAGTTAAATGCAATGTTTATTGTGGTCCGTGCTCTGAGGGCTCTCAGCATAAAAATGCCAGAACTGGGCAAAAGCAGAAGGGAAGCCATGACCCTAGGATGCTCTGACAGCCGCAGGGGCAGCCTTACTTTGTAGAAGAGAAACCAGTTCCAAAGAGAAGCTCTGCAGAGGGAAAGAACTGAGCATACACCCCTTTGTCTCAACTTGGCTCAGAGTAGATCGTAAACCCTGTGCTCAGAAGGTGCCCCAGTGACCTCTGACCCTCCCCCATCCCTAGTTACTCCTATGCGCTGGAGTGAGGCCGTCTGGCTGAACACAATCCAACCAGGCTTCTGAGCAGCCGAGAAGGTCTCAGATCCATTGGGGGTGGAGGGATCCCGATGGCTTCTTCAAAGGATAATTCTTCTGGCTAAAGGCTGTTCTTCACAGTTGGAACCATAGGACTGCTTTAATTCAGAGCAAATCTAGTGCAAATATTAGGTGTACTTTATAGATAATGAGCTGCCTTGTTTACTGAAGACAGGCATGCTCACTCTAAGTCTCAAAATAATCATGCCAGTCAGGAGTCTTAGAGATAGGGAGACAAGTACATACCTTTCCTTTCATCAAGGCCCATAGAAAAGCAGTTATGGCACAGGAAGAGGGCATTTACTCCAAGTCTCTTATTCCTCCCTTAATAAATAAGAATGCTCACTATCCGGCTTGGCCACTGTGGGCAAGGGAAATACTGTGCATCTCCTAGGTCCTCGGTCATAGCAAGGAGTAAGCAAGGTGCTCCTTATGAAACGACTTTGTAGATGTGCAGAAGGCATTAGTTCTAGGTCTGCAGCAATATGACTCTGTCGCTTTGTGAGTTTTAAAGTCAGTGGAAATATAATCCATTTTCCTCTTTGGACTTTATACTATTTGAGATTATTTAAATTGTTTTGTAATACTAATGGTTTTGAGCACTTTCATGCTTATTCTTTTAATTTTCTTTGTTAGTCACCTGCAACTCAAACATACTAGGGGTGTTCAAAACCTAAAACATTTCATAGTATTTCTAATTAGTTTTTAACTCATCCATTTTGTTAAACTTGAGTGTTCATATTGTCTTTCATACTTGTGAGTGGTACTTAATTTCTTTCTGTTGTTTTGTTTTGTTTGTTTTAGTTTTTGTTTTTTGGGTCTTGGGGGGTTTTTTTGTTTTGTTTTGTTTTGTTTTGTTTTTGTTTGTTTGTTTGTTTGTTTTTTTGAGATAGAGTCCCGCTATGTAGTTCAGACTAGCCTTGGCCTTGAACTCACTATGTAGCCTAGGCTGGCCTTAAACTCGCAGTGATCCTCCTGCTTCAGTCTCCTCAGTGCTGCGATTACAGATGTGCACCACCACGCCAAGCCCTTAATTTCCTTTGAAAAATTTTGTTCATTTTTTTCCTTAGTTCACATTTGCATTCCGTAATGAAATGGTCACATTACTCATGGGAAGTTGGTGCATGCACATAATGCATCTGAGTTCTTTATATCTATTTCCTCTCCCTTCCCCCACTCTTATTTTCATGTCTCAATATTCAAACAGTCAACAAACACTTGTTGTCAGATTTCAGGCCCAAGACCTCACCAGAGATTTGCTCAGGGGAGATGCTGTGCAGAGCTCAAGGTTCAGGCAAGGATGTGTACTACTTTTAAATGATTCTAGATTCCAGTTTTACAGAGAGTTGCAAGAAATTATTGTTGAAGTTTTAAGAGGGCCAGAAAGAGATTTTACAGGGCTGGGCTTGGGGTGGAAGACAGGGGCTGGAGGATCAGGCAGGAGTCACAGGGCACAGATCGCCACCAGCCAGGAGTGGAATCCTGGGGGCAAGGGAGATGGGACAGATTGGGGGGGAGTGATCACGTGGCCCCTCCACAATGCAGAGGTCCTGAGGGAACACGGTGGGGTAGCTCCTGAGGAAAAGGAGCCACGGAAGAACTATGTGCTGTTTCAGACTTCGTTTTGAGCCTCTCTAACAATCTCAGTTTAATGGTCCAGGAAACAAAACAACCCTCACCTAATTGTAGATAAAGTTTGCCTTTGAAAGTTTAAATTCTTTGAAAATTCAGCCACCAGGAGAATGAGAAAACATGCTGTGACAAGCAGCGTGGCTGGAGATGTCTGGCCGTGATAGCACCTTCAGATCCCGAGGAAAGAAAACAAGTCGCACGGCAAATTCAGGATGGCTTTTGACAGGAAAGGGCCAAGGAACAAGTTTACTCTTACACACTGGTAAATTTCACCATGTCCTAAGATGATTTAATAGTCGACACTCCAGTAATTTACACTGTGCTTCCCACACTCTCTTTTGTCTGGAGGACTTGCCTTCTAGATGAATTTAAAGACTGGTGACGATGTGGACAGTGCTGGAATGAGTGCCATTCCAAAATAGTAAGAGTTCTGATTCCCTTTCTGCTAATTGAGTGACAGAGGACATTGGGCCTTACTGGCTAGTTAGCCCACGTCCCACTCCGGAGATCTTTCTGGTCCTTTTCAATCTCACGTGGAGGAAGGAAAGGGGAATGTGAAAGAGAAAGACACGGTGATAAAACGAGGCTTCGCCATCGTGCACCCCTCGGCTGGAGCAGCTAAGTGGGTGCGCAAGGTCCATGCCTGCGACCGAGAACCACGAGAGGCTTTGAAAGGGAAAAAGAAAGACTGGAAGCGTAAAGAAAACAGTCAACAAATCTAAAAGCATTTTAATCTCAGAGTATTAAACTTGGGTAGTTGATTTTTTAAAAAGACCACTAGGCACAATTATTTTTGATAGCAAATAATTGCAAAGACCTAAGTTGTCAAATGATGCAAATCTGGTGGCCTTTGGATGGGATTAGAGCCCCCCGCCTTGACCCCAAAGAGGCAAAGCGCTGCCCATGGCCTGGTCTTTGGGCAGCCCGGCTGTGCTGTGCCAACCAGCGCCACCTGGTGGCTGTGGCGCTGAAACTCGGGTTGACTGCGGGTGGAGTTGGCGGCCAGGACTAAGGACCCTAAAATAACCACTTAAGAGCGCGGGAGGAAGGTCGCTGTTACGAACGCGCAATACCTTCGAGGCGAGCGTCCCAGAGTGGGGAATGACTAACACAGGATATTTTTTGAGAGTTGCACATTGCATTGTCTGAACAACCAGTACCTGAAGAGTTACCTGCATTCTGAATTTTCAGCTTCATTTACATTCCTGCAGCGACGCTGGGTTTTGTGAAGGCGCCGCCGCCTTCAGCCCGCCCCCTCTGCCCCTCTTCACCGGTGTAAACAGCCTGCTCCGGGCCACAGTAATTCAGGGTTAAGAGAAAGGGATGGAGAAGGAGCCCTATATTGACTTTACAATTATTTTTTGAAATAAAAATAAATAACAGAGCCCTTATCGGAAAGCTTAATGTAGTGGAAAGTGGAGAACAGAGAGGAAGTGTCAGCTTCTGAAACAAGTTAAGTGGTGGTCACTGTGGAGCCCCAGGGCCGAATCCGCGTCACATGGGGGGACCCCGGTGCGGACCAGGCCCAGGTCCTCCCAGACGCAGGCAGGAAGCCGGGGACGCCCGGTCTACCCTGGGCGGGGTCTGCGGGGGCGTGGACCACCCGGTACCAGGGCTGTGGGGGAGGGGCGGAGCCACCCATTCCTGCTAGAAAATGAGATGATTAGCAAGAAACCCGCCTTCTCTCTAAGTTCCTGTGGACCGCCCTCCGTGCTTTAGGTCGTGAAGAACCCCGTACTAACGGGGTCTGCCCTCGCCGGCCACTCAAGTCACGTGGTCATTTTTTGGCCTTTTCATGCTCACGGCTAGAAATGTAGCAGATCGTCCAGTTTCCAGCAGGGACCGATTTTGATTTTTTTTCTTTTTTTTTTTTTCTTTTTTGGTACCGGGGGATTGAACTCACAACCTCACACCTGCCAGGCAGGCGCTTAGGCCACTGAGCTAAATCCCTGGCCCTACCCACCAGCCACTCTTAAGAGTGATCTTTATCTTTCTTATCTCTCAGCATGAGCCATTTTTAAATCATCTAAGTTTCCATTATTCCCCTCCTTCACCCATGCATGTGAAGTATTTCTTCCCGTGTATTTCGGAAACCAAATTGCTCAGTTAGTTACCTAAAATAGCCAGGATTCAAGGCAAACACCACCTCGGTGCTTCCCATTCAGCGGGTGTACCGAGTGAATGTGACTTAGCTTCCACACTTGAAATTGTGTTAAACTCAGTTTGTTGTGTTAACTCACAATTATACTAAAGGAATGAAATTGAAGCCCAAGCATGGTGGAGCACACCTGTAATCCTAGCACTCGGGAGGAGCCCTGGGAGTTCCAGGCTAGAATGGGCCACAAAGTGAGTTCAAGACCAGCCTGAACTACATAGAAACACTGTCTCAAAATAATCCATATATAAAAATGTACACGCTCGGGTATTATTTCTAAGCACATGAAACTGGTGTTACTGATTTGTGCCAGTGCTAATTGTGATGTTAATTCTTGTCACTAACGAAGGACAAATAAGGGGTGAACTGGGATTACACTGGGGAGTCCTGAAGGTCAACCTCCTGCTCCCGTTGTAACATGAACGGTGAAAGCTTTCTTGTGGTATGGTAAAATGACCATTTTATCCTTGAAACGTGTTTTAGAATGCAAAGGCATCTTCCAGTGTCCTCCATAGAGATAATTTTTTTTAAGTTTTATTAGTGCACGTTTGCAGTATATGCAGTTTGCAGTCCACCTCGAGGAGTGGGTATATGTACATAGTATAACTTGTTTCTTTTTAAAATGCTTTTCCCATTCCATCCCTTCTCCTCCTCTAATCCGCTATCCTGATTTTCATTCTTGTTGATATTGTTAATCGTAGCTCATGTCACCCCTCAGCAGATGATTGGATAAAGACAGTATGGTATCGATGTACAAATGGAGTACTACTGAGCTATACAGAATGACAGATTTGAGACATTTGCAGGAAAATGGATACACCTGGGAAATAAACAGACACCCAAACTTAAATATCATATGCTATTTCTCATTTGAGTGGAACAAAGTGCAAAGAGAATGATAATGGATGGATAGAAAGGGGCAAGGTGACGGAGCTCTTGCAATAAGGAAGTGGTCCCAAGGAATAAGGAGGGAGGGTTAAGAGGAGGGGAAGGGGAAATAGAATAAAGATATACCATAGACAGGAGTTAAATTTTTAATACATTCATTACACAAAAAGTGAATTTTTGGTTTCCCTTGTTTCATGATAATAAGTCCCAAATAAGATATGTTTGATTTTTTAACTTAACCCGCATTTTTCATGGATTACTATTTATTGACGGTAAACATGAATTCCTAAGTGCCTCTTTAGGTAGCTGAAAGCACCCTGTGATTTTTAGAGCCATACATTATTACAATTATTATTTACTCCCATCAACTTGCCTAGCAAGTTGCCCTTGTGCCTTTTTTATTGATTTTTATTTGGCCATATCAAATAGCCTTTTCATCCCATGGAAAAAATGTGCAAGAAACATTTCTTGTTAGTTTGGGGCTCTTATTCTGAGATAGCATAAAATTTAACATAGGATTGCATGTTTAACCTAATCAGTGAAACTGTGGGCAAACCAGAGGGGAAATGTGTGCTCTGCTAGCAGGGCCATGGGCATAGATTTCCTAATTCCATAATCATTCTTCCTCATGACAGCTTATTCCATTTATCTTCTTTGACTCATCATAGAAACATCAGTGTTGTAAACTTGGTAAGACAACTATAGGGAAAGTATTTGATGTTTTCTTGTGACATTTTAGTTTTGGGGGAAGAGGGGATGACATTTGATGACAATTGCTATTTTTAATTTTTCCCTTTTGTCATAGAAATTCAAGTTTCATTTAAAAAATGGTAATCAAAATGGGTAGGATGATTTTATATTGATTTGTAATACCTAGCTGCGTATACTTGACAGAATTTATTGCCTTCTCAATTTTAAATTTTAGGTAATTTTCAAATATTTTGAATGACTGCACATGATATAAAACCATCTTCAGCTCTTCTTTATTTATAACAAGCATCCCTATAATTGATTTTATGGTTGCTGGATATCTGAGGGGAGTTTCTTTGGGAATCTGTGATTCTGGTATCTTTTCTTATTTTATGCCCCCCATAATAATGTCGAATAAATCACTAATCTCAGTTTTTATGCCTGGATTATTTTGCTTAAATTATGTTTAGATGAAACTTCAATTAACATACGATTCTCTCAGTTTTTTTCCTTGTTAATATCAACCAATCAGTATAAGTTTGAAAACTTTTTTTTTTTTTTTTTTGGTACTGGGAATCAAACTCACAACCTCAGGCTTGCCAGGCAGGTGCTTGTGCCACTGAGCTAAGCCCCCAGCCCTAGATTTGAAAACTTTAAAGTCTACTCACACTGAAACTCCTGAGACCATTTGGAACACACTGTGATCACCACCTATTACCCAGGTATGGGTTCACATCCTATAATGCCCATCACAAGTCTCCATATATACTTGGTGCAGCATAGGTGCTTAAAAATCCATATAACTGATTTCATGTAAACATCAAACAAAAACCCGGCCCAAAACAATTATTGAATCATACCATGTGCCTTTGAGTATGCCAATGCTAAAGTGTAAATTTGAACAGATGTAACATTTGTCACTATTAACTTTATACCCCAAATAGAAGCAAAAATAAAAAGTAAGAGATGCCTGTTTCACAATGAGAAGCACTTTTCATTTTCGAACACTCCAGATCCTGCTTGTTACCAACTCTAGCTGTTTTACAATTTGGGAAAGTGTCACCATGTTCTTCCTGTCACCAGTGGCTTCCGCCTTATCTGGTGGAACTGTAGCTCTTACTGCTGGTACACTGCTTCCTTTGTATTCCAGTGACCCTCCTCCTGTCGCAGTTTTCTTGCTCGGTCATTAATATAATTAGCAGAGAATAACTGGTGACTTTGGAGACAGTCTCACCCAATAGCGGGCCGGTGATTGGGGGAACACACTGCATGGCACTTGCTCAGTTCTGTCTGGAGCTTCAGGGATCCAGGAACACACTCCGGCCATCCATCCATCCTGAGGACAGGGCATCACCAGGCAAGGCAGGCACCACTCACCCTGCGTCACAGGCAGTGAGCCCCTCACAGGGGACGTTAGCCACTGCGACTTCTTGCATTCTCAGGTCGCAGTGCGCAGTGTAGGATGGGGTTCACATCTCACACACACAGCGTCTTCCTTGACAAGTGAATTTGGGGCACAAATTTTAGAAATGCTTGATTTTTCAACCCTCCCAGACATCTCCTGGTGTTGTAAATGAGGAAACGAGAGCTCTCTCATTCCATGTGGTGTCCAGTTCATGTTCTGCTTTAGAAGAGGAGGCTGTGAAAACTGCGTGGACCTTAGCCGCACCCAAGCCCACACAGTCACAGGCAGGTGGCGGGGAGGCTGCTACTCATGCCACTCAGGCTAAGGGTCCTTGACGTAGTGATGTGATGTGATGTGATGTGGGGACGGTGAACAGAAACACGCCCCGGGGTCTCCGGCTCAGTTTGTTTCCTTGTACTTCTGAGCACGCAGCCTCGGCCCGTGCCTTGGTGCTGCTGGGCCTGGGTATCAGGACCAGAGCAGCCTGGGAAGTCTGACTGGCTCTCCGTCCATCCACCCTGCAGCGCCAGGGCCCCACCCCTGCGTTCGCCTCTCCGCCTGTTTTGTCAGATTTCCCTTACTGTGACACTCTCGCGTCTCAGGGAGCGGGCAATGATGAAAGAGTGGTCCCACGTTTGCACTTTTCAAGGAACATCCAGAGCAGACTTTTGTTTGGAGATAACAGATCTCCCACCCCCTGGTGCTCCCCAGGGGTACTGACAAAAGCAGGTACAGTGTACTGTGTACTGTCCCCAGAGAGGGGGAAGGCGGCGGACAGGACACGCGCAGGGGCTTCCATTCAACATGCAAGGCTCATTTATTTAGTCTTTCAACTCCATCTTCTTTTTTTGAACATTTTGAGATAAATTATACATAAATGTATAATAAAGAGGAAATACTCACCCGTGATCCAAATTCTCTTGCAGGTTTCTCCTCTAGTCTCTGCCTGCTTCTCAGTAATGCAAATATATCATTTGATAATTTGTTCTGCTGCACACATGTGTCCTTGTAGAGACCAGCGGCGTGTGCCCGCCGCACTCACAATTCTCTCTGCTAAGCAGACCCTTCAAATTCCGCTTTATGTGTAAGAATTCCCTCATTTTTCCCTGAGTTCTCAAAACTCAAACGTGAACATGGGTCCCCATCCCTGACCACTTTGGGGTTCTCAGTACTGAATGCTGTCTCTCCTACTCCACTGGCTTTCTAACCTCTCCCTCTGACCCACCTTGAAGAAAAACAGATTATTGGGTATGGTGAGATGCGCTTAGACCATCATGAGGAACCAAGAAAGCAGGAATGTCAGGTTTGAGATGCACAAGTCAGGTTGCCCATGGCTAGACACAGTATCTGACATTTGCAAGGTAAAAGAGAAAGATGTCTATCTTGGTTCCTTTTCTCTGTTGCTGAGACAAAATACCTGACATCCAAAATTAAAGAGGGAAAGGTTTATTTAGCTCACAGTTTGTGGAGGTTTCAGTTCATAATCAGCTGGCTCCAAGGCAGGGTGGCATGGCATGGGGGCAACAGTTCAAGGGGGTAGAAGACAGCAAAAACAGTAAGAGCAGAAAAAGGGGAAAAGCAAGTGTCTTTTCCTCCCTTCTATTGTAAGTGGGCTATCCTTCCTCGGGTGGGTGTAGCACTCACACCATCCAGTGCCTTCCTCTTGCTCAGGCTTTGGATGTTTATGAAAAGAGGACTCTGACCCCCTGCTGAGTCACTCAAACTTCTAAACTTCTCAAGTTGACACAATGAACAGCATCCTAAAGGGTAAGGGTATGTTCTCTGCACCCTAGGATATAGAACTGCTGAGTTACTTAGCTAGGCTTCTAGACTTCTCAAGTTGACACAATGTATCAACCATTACAGTGTCCTTGGGCTCATAGTTTCAGGGCTTTTGGTCCATGGTCATCTGCTCCAGTGCAGGAACATGATGGCGGAAGGGCATGGCAAAGCAAAGATGCTCAGGTCATGGGGGCCAGGAAGCAAAGCAGGGGAACAGCACCAGAGACCAAATACAGACACCAAGGTCACCCTCCATGACCCACCAAGACACACCAGGAATGAGCCCCACCCATTCCCCAGGCAGTTCCCAAAGCCAACAAGGTGGCTTTCCACCCTGCACTCTGCAGCATGTTAAGGTCATTCACCACGTGCCGCGTGTCAGCTGCAATGATTCTGGGTGTTCCCCAGGCTTCTCTTCAGAGCTGACACCGCCATGTTCCAGCCTCCAGGACCATGGGCTGCCTGTGGCTGATAGCAGGGCCCCTCAGGGGGAACCGCCCTTGGCAAGGGCACCGTACCCCTCCAATCATGTCTCCCCAGGAGGTTCTCAGAACCACTCACTAAGGATGAAGGGGAACCAGCCCTCCATCCTCCAGGGCAGCTGAGGGATCCTCTCAGCCCCAGCACCACCTTGTGACTTTTGAGGCCTCGGTTGCATCCTCATCAGCAATCAGCTCCTCAGATCTCTGCCTGCCTTGCACACTTCCTTACAGGACTGTCTACCAAGAGTAGCTCTGATGGGGGCAGGGAGGAATAGAAGGGATGGAATCCAGGGTCTTCACCCTGAACTACATTCCCAGATCTTATTTTTTTCATTTTGAGACAGGATCTTTCTAAGTCACTGAGTTGTCCAGGCTGGGTTGAAATTTATAATCCTCCCGCCTCAGCCTCCCAGAGTGCTGGGATTACAGGAGTGAGCTCCCATACCTGGCTCCACCAAGAGTACTGTAGTGTTCCTTCTGCACAGAGCTCTCCACCTTGGAGCCAGGTTATCAGGCACTCAGTGTGAGAGCCTGGGTAAACATGGAAAGCAAGAGGGGAGGAGACTGGAAGGACACCTGAGAAGGGCCAGAAGCCATGGAGTCAGGGGAGGGAGGGAGGGAAGGAAGGAAGGAAGGAAGGAAGGGAGATGGAAGAGATGGAGGGAAGAGGCTGGAGAGGAGAGGCAAACAAGGTGAGGACCGAAGGGAACTGCGAGGTTGTGGAAATGAGGAGGTCCTCGGTGACTTTGACAAACCCATATCAATGAAGCACAGAGTCAGAAACAACAATTGCAGGGCATCACTGGGAGTGGTGGCGCACGCCTTTAATCCCAGTACTCGGGAGGCTGAGGTAGGAGGAGCGTTGTGAGTTCGAGGCCAGCTTGGGCTACAAAGCGAACACAAGGCCGGCCTGAGCTGCATAGTGCAACCCTGCCTCAAAAACCCAGGACTGGGAGTTTGTCTCAGTGGCTTAAGCGCCTGTCTAGCAGGCTCAAAGTTGTGAGTTCGATCCCTGGTGCCACAAAAAAAATAAATAAATAAAAAAGAATTGCAAGGCAAATACGGGGCCAGCAAATGGATTAAGAAACTATACCACCCATGGTTTTAGGCACTTCCATAAAGGGGTGCAGAGACAGGTGCTGGAAGCAAATAATGAGGCCCACGAAGACTGTTTTTACAGTGGGGGCTCCTGGCGGATGTGTGTGGTTATAGAAATAAGCAGGCAGGGACGCGTTCAGATCCGCCTCTCCCCTGGCCTGCTGTCCCTGTGCCCGAGTGGGGCTGCCGGGCCCGGGCACCAGGAGGCTGACACAGAGCATGCAGACCTCTCCTCCCCTGTGTGTCCACAGCCACAGAGGGTGGTGCTGCCTAGATCCAGAATCCTCCAGCTCTGAGCTGATTCTGAAAGGGCTTCACCTATGCATCAGTGCCTTTGTGAATCCACCTCCCTGAAGTTATGTTCCCACACGTGGCTGACTTTCTTCATGTGTGTGTACGTCAGACAGAAAGAAAGACAGACAGACACACAGAGACAGAGACAGAACTTTAAAAAATCAATTTGTCTGCCGCAAGTCACTATTAAATTCTTAACCAAAACCTTTAATAAAGTGCAAACATCTGTCCTAGCAAGTTGCTTTAACTTTCTGTGTCTCTTAAAACATCTCAAGTATTACAGGAAATTGTATCGAGTGGGACATGACTTAAAATCACTTAGTTTTGTTTTGTTTTGTTTGCTATTTCTTTTTTCCAGAAAATGTTAAGAAAGTTAAAGAAAGGGCACACTTTACAACCTTGCCCATTTGTCCTTGAAAATCCAAACCCTGCTCATATTGCCACACCCTGGGCATTCTTCCCCAATTGACTTCCTCTCAAACTATATCCTTGCCACCCTCTGCCCCCAGGCCAAGCTCCTCCCAACTGGGGTCTTGCAGGCACCCTGGGTTGCCTGGTGCTGCCATGAATCCGGGTCAGGAACAGTGGGTTAGCACTCGATGTGCCCAGGACTCCAAGCCACGCCTGCTCCTTCTGCAGGAAGCATTGCAAGCTAACTGGTTTCAACTACGACTTACAGCTACAACTAGCACTTACAGCTTTGGGTGGATGGAGTAGGTGGGTTAGAATTTGAACCCAGGCCTTTGCACTGAGCTACACCCACAGCTCTTTTTACGTTTCAAGACAGGATCTCAGTAAGTCACTAAGTTGCCAAGGCTGGGTTCAAGCTTGAGATCCTCTTGCTTCAGCCTCCCATTGTTCTGGGGATGCAGGTATGCACCGCCATGCCCAACCCAAGGATCAGACCATTTACAGTCATAGCTTCCACAGATTTCTCCTGATCCTTGTGACCAAGCCTGAGTGGCAGTTTGACCTGAATAAAGTGAGATCCACAGACGGTGAGAAATTTAAGCATGGACCACTTTGACCTGTGTCGCTTATCCTTGTTACAACCACCCTCGAGGGCTGACAGGAAGACCAGGCTGCTGCAAGACACCGAGGAAGGCCCATCACACACCTCAGTCTGCAAAGTGAGCACAGCTGATGGTCAAAAAGGCAACTGCAGCGCTTTGTCACCCACGCAGGGCACAACAACTATTGCTAGAAATTCAGTTGCTGGAGGAGATGCAGCCCACACATCCCAGTAACGAAGTAGTTACTCAACATCTACAGAGAAAAAAGGCATTGTAGACATTATACAGCCAAATGATGTATCTTTCTGGATCCAGCAAAATACAAATGATGAATGGTGGCTCTCTGGGAATCCTGCAGACCGAGGAAGGAGGTGGTCCTGCCTGAAGAAAACCTGGGTACATAGGGCAGGAGACAGCTGTGTGGGTGGGGCTCAAAGGAAGAACGCAGCAGTGCCATTGGATGCATGGTGGCAGGCGGTCCTGTCCATCAGAGAATTAGACAGGACAACAGATAAATGCAGAAATTCAATGTGTATTTAAGGTTTTTCAAAAAAAAAAAGGTATAAGAAGAAAGGAAAGAAGTGCTTAAGAAGAACTGCTCTGGAGAGAAGGGAAGATAGACCCTGCACACAGGATGGGCCACTGCATGAACAAGAAAGCAGCGCTGGCGAGGTCAATAGCTATAGTCCTTTATATCTTCTAATAGCAGGCCCACCCGTCCAAAGCTGTTGTGGCCTATGATTTGACAGCTCTCTGTGATTGACAGGTCGCACCCTACTGTCCAGCCTCTTTACCATGTCCTAGTCTCCTGCCTCAGTAGCACAGAGGAATTTGGGTTAAACTTGACCAGCAGGGAGGGGAGACTGCTGAAGGGAAGCCCTGGCTGCTGAGCCTGTTCCTGAAAACCCACTTAGTATGTCACAAGTTGAACCAGGCCGTGAACAGTACAGTCTCATCCCTTCCATTCCTTGTTTATGATGCATACTTGGGCGGAGGAGGCAATGGGGTGGTTTGGATAAACGCTAGTTGCCTTATAACATGAGGATCCCCTGAGTAAGCTGGCTCTGACCTTCTGCTATTTCCTCTAGTGAATTTCTCTCAAACTCATTGTGTTTGTCCAGAGGCCGAATGTTGGATCCTGTTGGTAAGAGTTGCTCTCATTGCCATCAGGTAACAAGCTTGGTTCAAGCCCAGCCTTGGCTTGTCAGACACACACTTAAAAAAGCATCTATGCTAGCTAGACATCCCTCGTGAAGGAGCTTGTCTCAAGTGTCAGATCAGGACTTCCTAAGGTGTCCGGGATGTAGAGACCCCATCCATATTCCTCAGGTACAACGTCCTGTTCTTCATTTTCAAAGGCAGCTTCCTGTGCCCACCTCCTGACACCTGGGGCCACCAGATCAGAATAGAGACAGGCTTGTGGATACACAGCAAGCTCCACATGGGGCATATTGATCCTCGAATGTCTCTACGATATCTGATGTTGCAACTGCTTCCATATTTTGGTTTTGATTTTGAAGAAATGAAGAGGGAATGACCCCAAAGTTTGGGCGTCACTATAAAGCTATAGATGTGATAAATTTAAGTCAAGATGTGAATTTTATTTCAGTCAGGAGCTTATTTGTAAAAGGTGCACACAGTGTATATTTTACACAGAAGACTTGCAAGAAATTACCATGAGCACTTCATCCCACTTTCTCTAGATTGCTCCCCCCATTTAAACATGTTCTAATGGAAGCTGGGTGTGGTGGTAATTCCAGCACTCTGAGAGGCTGAGACAGGGGGATCACAAGTTTAAGCCCAGTCTGGACAACTTAGTGGCTTAGCAAGACCGTGTCTCAAATCAAAGAATAAAAAGGGCTGGGGGTGTAACTCGATGTAAATTCAATCCCCAGTACCACAAACACACACACACACACACACACACACACACGCACTGAAGTTCTTCAAAGACATCGGGTACCCACATGTCATCGTAGGTACCATTTAGGTGTGTAAACTCCTCTTAGAGGACCAAGATGCTGTATGCCCTTCAGCTAGTCAAATACGATACAAATCAGAGTTGGGTCCTAATTTAAAGGTGTTTAACTTCGGTTTCAACCAGGAATTGCTTTAAAGAAATGCACAATCCCTCCCTATCTTACTGAATCGGCTTGTACTTGATATGACAACAAATCACAAATATTTACCCTACTGTGTACTTCACTGGATTTATTGAAATTCATTGAGTTTCTCTTCTCCTAAGCGAACCACCAAAGACACGCACATAAATTCCATTTTTATTCCATGTTATTTTAGAAGGAAATTTTTCAGGCTGCTCGGATCTGGCAAGAGCCTTGCATTGGTTTGCCTCTCCTGTGCCCCCATTCATTTTACAAACACACAAAAGTAAAATAGTAACTTACAAGAAATCCACTGGTATCCCATGCCTTCTTACTCCAACAGATTTGCACAACTCTGTGAGGACAATGTCTGGGATCACCACCAACCCAGTTCGAATTGAGATGTGTTTGTTTAAAAATTAGCATTTTGTTGTAAGAAAAAAAAATTCTAAAAAGTAGATTGTATTGAGAATGAAGGGAAAACAGTTATTCACATGTGATAGGCAAAATTCAGGGGAGAAAAACAGAGTTGCATTATTCCTACTGGGTCAGTATGATAGCAGAGAAGGATAAGCATCCCCGAGCTCTGTGGCGAGGTCCTAGCGCGAATGCAGATTCTCTCCCACGTGCCCCGTCCCCAGTCCACAGTCTCTCTGGTCACCCCGTGAGCTCACAGCACCCAGAGGGATGGAGTCTGTGACTGCCACAAGCTTGTCACGCATCAAGACAAATACTTACTGCAGCTGGCTTTTGCAAAACTGTGCTGCTAAATTACATTTTCTGAAGATTGAGTCATCCTTGCCTTTGATGTAACATAAAAGCATCAATAAATGATAGCAGATGATACTAGGGAATATGAGAAAATAAGACATGTGTGTTCCAATAATAGAAAGGGTTAAGGCAATAATCCAGTCTGTTATCTTCGACAGAGAGGGTGGTGTCTCCCCACTCGAAGGATTTAATAATTGGGCTGAGCGACCCAGGATGCTACTGGGGGTGGTGAGATTTCTCCTCCAGGATCACAAGGGTCACTCAGGATGAGAGCAAGCGCCCTTGCAGATATGGGGACCCTGGCCAGCGCCCCCCACTGACACCACAGAGACTCCTCAGGGTCTGCTGGCGCCCAGGAGGGGGTCACGCCAGGGGTGTGAGACATGTGATAAGTGTTTCCTGCTTTAGCACCCAAAGGCTTGGACTGCAGAATGGTCCCCTGAACTGGGCAGTCAGTGTCTGTGGTGTCTGTCCCCGTGGTCAGCATCTGTGCCAGGACACAGAGAGTGCCCCTGCTGTCTGTGCCCAGAGATGCCCCCTGCTCTTGAACTGCACACGGGGTTCAACACACCAGGAAGCCAACATTCAGACTCCTCCTTTTGGCTTTTTTTGTTTTTCATCTAAATGACTGCTTAGCACATTTAAATTTTAACCTTCCGAGTCTATCTTCAATGTAGTGTTTGAGTATAGTACCTTTCAATACTACCCAGCTATTCATCTTTAAAGAATTAGAAAGCTGGGCATGATCGTGAACACCTATAATCCTAATGCTGTGGAAGGCTGAGGCAGAAGGATCACAAGTTCGAGTCCAGCAAACCTGGGCGATATAATGACTTAGCAAGACCCTGTCTCTGCATAAATAGTAGAAAGGGTTGAAGATGTAGCTCAGTTTGAAGAGCCTGGGTTCAATCTCCTGTGCTGAAAAAAAAAAAAAGCTGTAAGTGTTCATTGACACTCCTTTCCTCTAGGAAATGTGTTACTGCACTATGGAGTTGATTTTGTCTGTAGTGTGTTGTTTGATAGTTGACCCCTTTCTCCAGTTGTTTCTGAGCATTTCTATCTGCTGAATCCTTACCCCGTGAGGACGTAAGGTAGAGTTTATGCAAGTTGAATGAAGAATTTGTTTCTATTTTTATAATCCAATAGAAAGTCTTACCCCACACCACTGAGTTTCAGGTCATGCTAGTGTCACAAATTCTGAGCTCTCTTAAGAAGCGGCCCTCACAAAACTATTGCAAGGACCTGATTGAAAAAGTTGGGTCAGATGGCACCTGGATGTCTGATGAGGCTTAGGATCAGATCTGGGCAACATGCCATTGTCATTAAGCTGTGGAAGAAACCATTTTCCTGGTTCCCAGCTTCTGCTTTATTGGAACTTTATGTTGCTGTGTCCCTCGGTTGAACCCGAGATGACAATACCTGCCTGTCACAACCAGCATGTGATTGGCTTTGTTCCTCTGCAAGGCGTCTGCCAAGCATATTTGCCCCATTCAGGAGTGGGAGTGGTAAGGTGAGGGTCGCACAGGGACAGGGCCCACAGTGTGAGTGCTGGGGTGTGTTTATGCACCCATGGGACCCCCACACACATGGTGGGAGCCTTGGAGAGCTGCATGAACGACACAAGGCACTGCTTATAGTTGCTCCCTTTAATTTCACATTGCAGCACCCCAGGTACCAAATGGTGCCCTTGTCCTCTCACTGGTTGACCCCAGCCGTCACTCAGAGGCATCCTGCAGCTACCGTTGCTGGCTGTCTGGCATCCAGATAACTTCTTTATGGAAAAGGGGGTCAGTGGCTGTGGGAGGAGTTGGCTCCCAGTGGAGGGAGACAGAACACACAGCAGCCCAGTCCCTCAGCCTTCAAGACAGCACCAGAGTTTGGTGCAGCCGAGCAGGGGTGACCTCGTTTTAAGTAACTAAGGGTGACTCATTTTTCAAATGTAGGTCCTTGTCGAGGCCATTGTAAATGTGTTTGTTTCAGTGCTGGTTTATTGCAGTGATGGGGTGATTTCTTTTCCACCCACATGCAGAGATTTCTCTGGGAATGAAAGGTGAAATAGGCAGGCTTTCTCTGGTACAGGCAGGCATGTGGAGGAATTTCTAAACCTCTCCAGCACGGTGTCCATAGCAACGGAAGCCGTTCTGTGCAGGAATTCTCAATTAGCACCAGACACACAAATGGAGCACATTTCCCTGCACACCGCATGCACATTTGCAGGGATTAGAAGGTATTCTTCTGTTTTATAATATTGTATGCTATGAGGATAACTTATTTTTCAATGCTTGTATTTACCATGCCTAGGACTTTCATACGAATTTATTTTCCCCTGGAGAACTATCCTGGATATTGTCACTAGTCGCAGGCTACACTGAGAGCAGGAGACAGACAGGGAGATCCTAGCTCCATTGTGACCTTGCACAACTGACTTCACCAACCCGGGACTCAGTGATTTAGGGACTAAATACATTACTGTCCTATAGCATTGTTATATGATATACAACTCTAATTAACCTCATGCATATATCCCCAAGATATATTGCCAAAGGAAGAGAACAAATGAAAGAACTGTACAGCAAAACTGCCTCTCCTATAGCAGACAGAGAGGGTGGGCATTTTTGTTTGTTTGTTTGTTTGCATATTCTGAAAGTCTCTGGAAGAATCTGTGAGAAACCAGGAACCATTTTTGTATATTTAGCAGGCTTGAGGATCAGGCAGATGAGAGATGAGAAAGGAAGACTTTCCACCGCAGATTCCTTCAAACTGTCTAGTTCTAAACCATGTAAACAACTAATCTATAAAAATTTAATTTAAAAAGAAAACACACATATGTTGCACCAGGGTCTGTCAAACTAATCAAACTAATGAGTAAATTATAATTCTCACACCAAATTTGAGGTGTCATTCAAGCATTTATTGAGCACCAACCATGTGTACGACTCTTTGTCAGGAGCTTGGAAAAATGGGTAAAATTTATTTAAGGGAGACCTTTCTACGACAAGCATAAAAATAACAATGAAGCCTGTTCACACCGCGGCGTAAGTACAGGGCTATAGGGATTTGGATGAAACAAAATGACAGGCTCTGTGGGGGATGAGGAAGGTTTCTGAGATAATGCGATCCAGCAAAGGGCACAGCGGCAGGATGAAGAATGTGTGCTTAATTTGCTCCGCAATCAAGAACCACTGAAGTGTTTGGAATGGGAGAAACCTAATCATAGATCCTGTCTTTCAAGAAGGGTATGGCTGGTGATCCTTCTCACACAAGGTACAGCTGTAATAGCTGTCACTTCACAATTACGGGGCAGACGCTGCACCAAGCACATTAGATGAAGTGCTTTAAATGCATTGTCTCTTTTAATCCTTAAAACACCCCTATCAATGGAAAGATGGACAGACGGATGGACGGATGGATGGATGGGTGGATGGATGGGAGCCGATGGATGGATGGATGGACAGATGGATTTATTACCTTGCAGAGTCCTCAGCTATTTTATTATTAAAATTTCATTCTACATATGTTGAAAATGGAGCTGAGTGAGGTTAAGCAGCCAGCATGTGGTCACATGAAGAGCATGCATTAGAGGAAGATTGACCCCTGACCTAGAAGCTTACATGCTAATCACCTCGTAAGTGCACACTCTTGGTGCCTGCCAGTGGGGAGCAGAGAATAAGCAGATTTTCAAAACCCTTTGCTGTTAAACTTACTTCCTCCCAAGGCCTATGCAGAAACACATATAAAATATAATATGTAAAATAGTGGACAATTTGATCAGGTTTTCTTCTTTAGAATGCAATGATTCTATGTGAAATCTCACTGAAAGGCTCTGGATAAATGCTGCCAGGCGGCCAGGTTAGGAAAGCAGACCCTCAGTTAGTTTAGAAATGCACGGCATCTTGAGGCAGGGAGGACTCTATACTCTAGGTGGATGTGAAACTTGAATATTGTTTTATTTGAATGAAGCCTGTGTGCTGTCATTTATTTTTTCCCTTCTTAAGGATTAACAGTGTGGCAAACATGCTAATTAGGTCAACATGTAATCCAGTCTGTCTCAGGTCCAGTGTGAAAGTAGAAAGCAGGATGTTCTTGGTACATCTCTGGCCTGAGTGTGGAGCCGGGGCCCCACTAAAGAGACTGTTGTATGCTGATAGGTGGAGAAGACCACGGGCAAATTTTAAGGGTAGAGGAAGTGTCATGGAGGACACCAACAGCAGGAGTTCTGTCACTCTTTCATGCATGTGACCTCTTTGGTAGTCTGGTCCTTGATGTTACTAGACATGAGAGGAACCCATGAAGCCACCCATTTTCCATGGACAAGGGTGACCCTCATCGGGCCTGGCTCCATGGAGACCCTGTGCGTGGAGATTTTCCCTTGCATTTGTGGATGCAGTCAGTTCTCCCCTACCTCCCAGGCCTTCTTCTTTGCCATCCCTTCCCTAGATGAGAAGCTGGAGTCTGGTCTCCTGGGTAGTGGGGAGTCCTGGCCAGGGTAAGAGCAAGACTCTGTGTCCACTCAGCAGCAAAGCAGCTGGTCACTCAGCTGCTGGTGACCTGAGTTAGTTGGGAGCAGCTGTTATCTGGTTCCACACTTTCTTAGGGTGCTTTACTCTGAGTCAGAATGGAACACAGTGCATCTTGGGGCCCAATGGCTGCACCTCCACCTCTGCACCCCAGGAAATGGTGATTGACTTCGAGGCCGGATGTGACCGGGACCTCAGCAACATCCCCAGGCCGGGCTGTGAAGCTGCGCTCTGGTTGCTTCCTCTCTGTGGACACAGCTTCTCCTCAGGGGTCCTCATTTGGAGATGTGTTAGGAACCTTCCGGAAGCTGTTCAGGCTGAGCCCATAGTTTCTAATTCCTGTCTTCCCCCGCTTTTGTCTCAAATGGAAACATGAAGTCCTCACATTCCATTTTGTTCCACTGTGAATTTATCCCTGGGGGAAATCACGGACTTTGAGGCACAGTGATTATGCGCCTGCTCCATGCGACACCAGTGACTTACACTGGGGCATTGGCTGAAGCCAGGATGTCACGGGGGGCAGGTGAAAATAAGAACAGACTCCGGCCTGGGAAAGCAGATGGACTGCTCTGCACAGCCTCCTCCTGTTTCCTGGCCACCAATGCTTTTCCCAGCCTGCAGGTGTCGTGTGGAGAGCCGAGGTCCCCCCTGGACTGGGCCTGCTGCCTGTAGAGAAGCGGAGGCATCACTCAGACCTGGTCTTGCCTTTAGCAGCTCTGGGCCACTTCGTTTCACCATGGGATGGAGTGCAAACTAAAGAGTACGGCCCTGCTTTCTCCTCCAGCTCGGGCCTGTGATGTGGCCACATGTCCACCACAAAAGCTGGGACTGTCCAGCTAAGGGTGATTTGGGGGTCTTCTTTGTGTTTACAGAGGCCAGTGTATGGACACCGGGGAAGCTGATGGGTCAGATAAAGTTTTGTCACTCGGACTTACCAGAACTCCTGGCCTCTGTCCACGGCACACCAGAAACACATCTCTCTCCTTCCTGACTGGGACGCTGTACATGTTTCCAGGTGCAGCAGGACGTCCTCTGAGAGGCACAGCCACCTATTGGTCCAGGATAAGGCAAAACTCACAGCTCAGAATAATCAAATGCAGCAACCTGTGTGAGCTCTGCGTCAATCATGCTTGCTGGCAAACGATGCCAAGAACCTGCATCATGCGAATTGAGAATGGTGGCTCTTGAGTTGAATCCCCATAGCATGCTTTAATTTTCAGATTCTTTGAAAAGCATAAAATACTGGTGGAGTTAAAAGACAAGATCTGTCTCCAAAGACATGAATAACTTACATGAGCGAAGGAGACTCAGGGGCACCCTTGATCGTTGTGTTTATTGATTGCCCAGTAAGTCCTGGAGCAGCCATGGCACTGCGATGTGGGTGCTTCCTTCCTGTCCCCGCCCCTCGCCCTGTCACTAGGGATGGAGGTGAGCTGCACACGTGAGCAGATGTGCGTGTCTGTGACACACGCTGTGTGTTCTCAGTGGATCATTGTTAGGGAAAGTATCAGTAGAGTGAAAATCCTCTGCCAACCTCAGGTTCTCCACAAGAAGTGACTGTGTCCTTGTCGCACTGTTCCTCCTGTGTGCCATCCTAAAGAAGATGGTTCTTGAGCAAGGGGTCGATCCTTAAGAACCCTGGCATCCCTTTGAGAAGAGTAAACATTCACCTGAGAGCAGCAGTCAAGGGCTTGAGACTGCCCCAGAGAGCCAGGACAGGCAGTGTATGCCTGGACTCTGGGGCTTCGGAAGTCTTTCTGGTAGCTGCAGACAAAAAACTACCTTGACAATAAATTTAAATAAGAATTCACACTCACTCTGGGGCAGCTGTGTTCTGAGTACTATAAAAAAAGAGACAACTTCCCTGGTGTTATAGTTTGCATCTGGATGTCTCCCAAAGCCTCATGAGCTCAAGGGTGGGGCTTTTGGAAGGTGATTAGATTATGGGGGTTATAGCTGACTTGCTGGTAGGATCTGGTCAGAAGAGGAGGCCACTGTGAGTGTGACCTGTTGCAGGTTTATCCCTCACCTCCTGCCTTCTCTCCCTGCTTTCTGTGCCCCATGCTGTGAGCAGCCCTCCTCCACCAGACCCCTGTGCCACGCTGCCCTGCCTTGGAGCCAGCCAATGATGGACTGAAATGTGAGCCAAAATAAACATTTCCTTCCATAAGTTGTAGATGTCAGGTATTTTGCCCCAACAATGAGGGAAGTAACTAAGACCTCTGGCCTTTGCCTCTGCTTTTTTGGAATGCAAATTTCTGTCATAAGCTGAGGAGTGTCCTGGGTGATTCAGGACTGGAACAGTAGGGCAACATGTTATATCCTGTAGTTTCCACCGTGACCATCATGGTCACCAGAGTCTTGAATGCTAGACCCTGGTCTGCATGCACCCTCCATGACTGTGAACTTGCCTTTTCTTCTGTAGAGGGTTTTCTAGCTCTTCCCCTAACCCATTGCTAACCAGTTGGAAACAACCTGACCTTTAAAATCTTGTGTGCTTGTAAAGTAAATCAAATAGAAGGTGTGTTTCACTGAAGTCTGGCTAACCACCTTGGGGTGGCACAAAGGACCTAGAAAGAGGCTCCTCACTGCCTGTCCCAGGTCGGGGACAGCTGGTCACAGAGGCCATCATCCTCCTCCACATTCCAGGGTGGGTCTCCTACAGACCAGGATCTTCCTATGCTACTCCCATTATACAGCCAGAATTTGCCAGGAGTCATGAGGAGTGGGAAGAACTGCTCAGATGGTCCTTCCCTGGACCTTGAAAGATATCTCCTGATGTTCTCCAGAGAGTGCGTCCAGTAGGAGCAAGGTCAAGGATGATAGTAAAATGAGCAAAGCCCTGGCTGACAAGGGAGGCATGGAGTAAGTAATGATAGAGTTACTTAGAGAAGTAAGAATCTTCCCATGCACCAGACTGCAGCCTCACATGGCCCAGATGCTCCTCAGGAGAAAGGATGCAGCGGACATCACAGGTGGGTGCCTCCCTGGAACCAAAAGGGAGCTGCAGAACAAGACACAGGTCACCTGCTGTCACAATGGTGGGTGCTGCTGCTCCCTCCCAGTGGGAGCAGACACAGGTCCTCCTCCTGTGGTGCCCCAGAGCAGCCTCTCAGGATACCCCCTTGATGGGGAGTGGTTGCTGCTGGGACCTCCCACCCACACAGGGTCAGATGGAAAAAGCTAGCTCCTTGCTCAGCGTGGTCGTGGTGTTCAGGACCCTGTTCCTGATGACCTATAAGGTCTGTAACCAGTGTGCTTCTTGGGAAACACTGTTAAGGATCCACCCCTCGTTAGCCAGAGGATTCCTTCCTTTTCTGGGAGACAGGTTTTTTGTGGATCTGGTCAATCCATGTATCTAACACGAGACTCCCATTGTCTCCCATTCTCATTATTTGGCAAACATCTTCTCCCATTGAATAGGAATAACAAAACTGTTTCTTTTGAGAACTTTATTTTGTGAAACTTTATTTTCAGGGGGAAGTCAGTCTGGATTTTTAGAAGAGTAGAATATTGATTCCTCGTGGGTTGATCAAGAAATGAGGTCGACCCCACAGGCCCTGTGCATTTGTTTAAATAAGATACCAACCTTGTACAACTGATCCTAACTCTGTCTTCAGGGGTGCTCTTTGGATCAGCAGCACCATGTCACTTGGGTTAAAGCAATGGTATCAAATAGACAGGGTGACAAAGCCTACTATCTTTTACGACAGTTTTAGAAACCAGTGTCACTGTGTTCCAGTAAATCAACCCATTCCGGGTGAGACTCTTCTGAATGCAGATTGGCCACCACTGGCACTGTGTCCCTGCTGTGTGACCAGCACTGATCACTGGGATTTCTCATGTCCAGAGCCTGCCAGGAGGGTTGAGCAGCTGCTTTGCCTGGGGCACCAGCTCACCTGTGTGCCAGTCAGCGTCAGCTGTCCCATCCCTTCTGGCACACCTTTGCTCATGCTCTCATCCACTCTTCAGGCCTTCAACTCTATCTTTTGCTTTTATTTTTATTTGTACACATTTGCAGGATGGTGGTGCATGGACCTGACACATTTTAATTCTTTCTGCATCCCCACCCCCTCACTGTGCTCTTCTTCCCTCCATCTCTTGGTCTTCCCTTTGGTAAAAGATCTACCTCTTGTTTTCTATCTCTTATCTTTTATTTTGCTCCTTATGTATATTTTGGGTGGGACTGGACTGAATAGATTTTAGGAGATCTACAGAACTGTGCAACCATAGCCATGATCTAACTGTAGGATTTATTTTCAGCATGCTAAGAAGAAACCCTGCACCGTTACCAGTCACTCCTCAGTTTGCCCTGTCAGTGGCACTTGGCAGTGACTAATCAAATTGTGTTCCTGGGGACTCGTGTATTCTGGACATCTTACACAAGTCCGGACACACAAGATGGGGGAAGTTTGCAATGCAACTCGCTTCTTTCATTTAGAAGAATATAGTACCATCTGGATTCACCTGTGACTTACACATCTGAACTGATTCCTTTTAGTGAATTAATCCACTGGTCTGCATCTCTAGTCTTACACTAATGCCACATTCTTTGTTTACTGCAATAATTTTTGACTGGTTGGCTGACTGATTGATTTATTGTAAGTTTTGAAATCTGGAAGTGTGATTTCAACATTCTTGTTTTTTCAAGATTATTTTGTTATACTGGGTCCTTGCATTTATACTGTGTATGAATTTGGAGATCAAATTAAATGATTTCTATGAGCACCCAGCTACCATTCTAAATTGATCTGCAGATCAATTTGGGGAGTATTGCTGTCTTAACAATATGAAGTCTTGGTCCATGACTTTATTTAGATCTTTAATTTCTTAAAACAATATTTTTTAGTTTTGGGTTACATATCTTGAACTTCTTTTGTTAGATATATTCTCAGGTATTTTATTCTTCATTATAAATAGAATATTTCTCTAATTTTCATGTATTTTTTATTCTTCTTTTATATATTTATTTTTCATTATAAATAGAATATTTCTCTAATTTTCGTATATATTTTATTTCTAGGTTCAGCCCAGTCAGGCTGCTATAACAAAATGTCACAAATTGAGTGGCTTATAAGTTACAAAAATTGGCAGGGCATGGTGGCATATGCCAGTAATCCCAATACTTGGAAGGCCGAGGCAGGAAGATTGCCACAAGTTCAAGGCCAACTTGGGCTTCACAGTGAGTTCAAGGCCAACCTGAACTCCAAAGCAAGACCCTGTCTCAAAAAAAAAAAAAAAAAAAAAAAAAAAACTCTTCTTTTTTTCTTGTTGCTGATGCCCAAAATTTAGGGAAGGAAAGGTTTATTTCTTATAGTTCTTGGAGGTTTCAGTCCATATTCAGTTGGCTCCAAGGCAGGGCAGTGTGGCAGGGCAGCACCACACTACTCATGGCAGCTGCAACAGCAAGGTGTGAACCCGGCAAGAGAGACACACACCTTCTCCTGCCCTTACACTGTATGTTGGCTCCACCCCTGGGCAGGTGCAGCACACATTACTAATCCCAGCACCAGACAACAAACTAATCACAAATGCCAGACTCAGCCCCATCCATGATTACATGAGGCTTTGGGGAGGGGGGAGACACAGAATCAAACCCATACAGTAACATACATTTATTTCTCCTGGTCCTGGAAGCTAAATAGTCCAAGACCCAGGCACTGGCACAGTTGGTATCTCGTTATGGTCCACTCTCTTTCCAGTGGACGACTGTCCCCTCCTTGTGTCCCAGCATGGTATCAATAGAGAGGGAGCTTTCTAAGGCTCCCCTTTCATGATATTAATCACCTTCTACCTCCTAATACCATCAACTGATGGGTCAGAATTTCAGTCTGTAAACCACAGGAGAACACACATTTAGAGCAGTGATGACAAACCTTTTAGAGCTGTCGATGATACAAGCAACCCACTGTGGCATGTGTGACATAAGTTCACCACCACTGATTAGAGCCTAGAATTAGTGAATAGAAATATGACTGATTTTGTTGGGTTGCTCTATTACCCTGTAAACTCAATAAAGTAACGCATTAGTTCTAATCCTAAAGCTTTTCAGTATAATACAATGACCATGTGTAGAGGTTGTTTTATTTCTTTACAATCTGGACATGTTTTACTTCTTTTCCTTGTCTAAATGTGATGGCTAGAACCTGTACTATGGAATTAAGTAGGTGCGAATACTCCTGTTTGTGTGTGTGCATGTGTGTGTGTGTGAGTGTGTGTGTTTCATAGGGAAAGCTTTCTGTCTTCCACCAGTTAGAAAAAGGTGAACTTCAAGAGTCTTATGTGTACCTCTTGGAAAATAAACAGAATTCCCTTCTGTTTCTAGTTTTTAACTTCTCCGTTTGTTTGTTTGTTTGAGATGATCATTTGTTTATGTGACCTTCAATCTACTGGTACAGTATACTACATTAATTACATTTTCAGGTATAAAGCTAACCTTAGATGTGTGAAAGAGATCCATTTGGTCATGGTTTACAACCACCTCTATTGGATTTGGTTGCTAGTATTTTATTGAAATTATTGTTTCAATTTCCATAAGTGTTGTTGATCTGCAGATTTTCTTGTTTTGTGATGTCATCGTATTGTTTTGCTGTCAAGGTAATACTGGCTCCACAGAATAAATCAGGATGCATTCACTTCTCTCTGAAGTTTTAGAAGTTTGTGAAGAGTTCATTTTCTTAAGCTTGCAGCTATAATTTACCAGTATATTATCTAACTCTTATTGGAAGCTATTAAAACACAAATTAATTCTCTATGCTCGGCAGATACATAGTCAAACTATGTGTTTCGTCTTGAGTCTGTTTCAGTAGTGATGCCTTTCTAGGTGTTTTTCTCTTTCATCTGTTATCTAATTTGTTGGCATGCAGTTCTTCATATTATTTTCTGATTATCCTTTTTATTTCAGTAATATCAGTGGTGCTGTCTTCTCTTTATTCCTGATTTCAATAATTTTCATCTTTTTTTCTTAATCTAACTACAGATTTTATTAAACTTCTCCAAGAACTCTGATTTGTTGATCTTCTCTGTCATTTTTTCCTTTATTTTCTGTTTTGTATCCTTCTGCTATAATCTCTATACTTGATTTCTGTTTATTTTGTGGTGTGATTTTTATGCTCCTTTCTTCAGTTCCTTAAGAGGGAAGGTTGTATTATTTTTTGTTTATCTGCCTTAGTTAAAATATCAGCATTTCTTGCTCTGAATTTCTATCTAAACCCTGCTTTAGCTGCATCCTGTACGTTTTTATATGGGACATTTTCACTTTTATCCTTCACAATGTACTTTCCAATTTGACTTCTTTTGCTGTTACTGACTTGTAATTCAGTTTAATTTTGGTAAGAGAACATAGCTTGTGTGGTTTTAATCCCTTAAAGTTTATGGAGATGTGTTTTCTGGCCCAGGAAATGGTCCAGCCCCCGTGTGCGGGAGAGAACGTGCATCTTGCTACTGGTCCTTCTGTCAGGTGACTCGAGTCTTCTAATCTTTTGTGGACAACTTCCCAGGCTGTTTTGCTCTTTATTGATCATGGAGTATTAAAGACTCCAACTATTAGTATTAGACTGTCTCTATCCCTTCTACCTTGGCAGGTTTTGCTTCACTATTTTGGGACACTGTTTTCATCCCTGTGGGCTTATAATTGTTAACTATTCCTAGCTTATTGAACTTCTTATCACTGTAAAATGTCCTTGGTCTCTAATAAAAAAAAAGTTTATCTTCCGTTTATTTCATTCGATATTAGTATAGGTCAGTGAGGGCAAACTTACAGCGCCCACACCGCAACAGGCTGTTTGCACCATTGAAAGTTCTAAAAGGTTTACCGTCACTGGTCTAGACACTCCAGATCTGCTTGGTTACTGCTCACATGAAGCCTCATCTTCCAGCCTTTCACCTGCAACTTATTTGCATCTTTGAACCCAAACTGTGTTTTCTATGTGTCAATTAGTTGGATATTTTTAATCCACCCTTCCAGACTCTGCCTATTGATTGAAGTGTTTGATCTATTTACATATGGTGTAATTATTGATAAGATTTAGGCCTTCAATGTTGAGATTTATTTTCTGTATGTCTTGGGTAATTTTCATTCCTCTACTCCTCTATTTTGTCCCTTTTTCATTAAATAGATTCTTCCCGTGTACCATTTATATACAGTATCCTTCTTCTTTTTTTTCATTTTTCTCTTGTCAAAGTTTTATCTCAATAATTGTCACAGTTAATCTGTTCCGATCCACAATTAATCTATTTCAGTTTGATACTAATTTAAATTCAAAAAGAGATTAAAAACTTTGCTTCAAAATAGTTTCATTCCTTCCAACAACTTTTGCACTATTACTGTGAAACAAATCGTCTTTCTCCATTGTAAGTCATAAGCACAATTTTTAAATTATTCATTTTTGCTTATATCTTTTAGAACATAGGGCAGAACAAAAGAGTTATGAGCAGTAATTTGTTTATACTATCTTTCACAATATCTGTGCAATTATCCTATCCTTTATGACTTTATTTCTTCATGTAGTTTTGTGTGTCCTTTCAGTTGAGGATAAAAGTTTCCCTTTGGTGATTACAGGACAGTCTCCTAACAAATTACTCTCTCATTTTTCTCTCTGGGGAAGTCTCAATTTAGTATTAATTTGTAAAGCGTTGTTCAGCTAGATATAGAATTCTTAGCTGACTCTTTGAAAATGTCCCATTAACCTCTGCGATTTCAATTTTCATCTTGTGAGTCCTCGTACATGATATGCCATCTTTCTCTTGTTACTTTCAAGATTTTAGGTTCGTCTGTCTTCGTCAACTTGATCTTGATGTGGTACGAGTCCACTTGAGCTAGTTCTACTTTTAGTCTGCTGTGTATGTTAAAGCTTTTATTCATATGGAATATATTCAGCTACATTAGTACCTTGGTTCGTGAACTTGATTCTTTCCACAATTCTGTTTGCAAACTGAGTTGGACGAGAAACAAATCTAATTCAATGGTTAGATTTGATGTTGACCTCATGGAGAAATCTGATTCAGTTCTTGTCCAGTTCAGCTTGCAACCTGGGGGAGAACTGAGCTCATGAACCAAGGCACCACTGTATTATTTGTTCTAATGTTTTTTCTGGCTCTTTCTCTTTCTCTTCACTCTTTAATACATTCTTTATATATAGATTGACAGACATGGCGATGTCCCACAAATCTCTCTAAGGCTCTTTCCATTTCTCTTCATCCTTTGGTTTTCCTGCTTCTGAGACTAGGTAGTCTCTTTGACCCATCTTTAACTTTCTGCTTCTTGGTAATACCTGCTCAAATCTGTTGTTGAGCACTGCTAATGCATTTTTCATGTCAGTTATACTTTCAGCTCCAGAAATGGTATTTGGTTCTTTCTGATATGTATACAGTGGTACCCTGGTTCACAAACTTAATTTTTTCCACAATTCTGGAAAAGATGGCCATGTTCATGTTTGCAGGAAAGTTGTACATGGTCGTGTTTGTCACCCAATGTAGTTTGCAAATAAAAACAAAATTTTGCCAAACACTTCTGTTTGTGAACCAAATTGTCCACAAACAAAAGCATCTGCAAACCAAGATATCACTATATATATAATTTCTTTCTGTATATTGATCTCCTCTATTGAAGAGACATTATTTCCAGTTTTCACTTGAATTTTTTAGATATAGTTTTGTTCATTTACTCAAATCTATATCTGTAATATCTGGTATAAAGTCCTTGACTATCAAGTGCAAAATGTGGGCTCATTAGAAACATTTTCTGTTGGCTATATTTTTTTCTCTTGTGTATGTTCTATATTTTCCTGTATCTCTCATAAATTTTACTAAGAAAAACTGGACATTTTTAACTGTGACATAATAACTCCGCTATTAGATTTTTCTCTCTCCTGAAACTTGCTGTTGTTGCTGGTATTTCATTGCTATGCTTTTATTTTCCTCGTTGTTTCATGATTTCCAAGGATGAATTCTATAGACTCCTTGTATAAACTGCAATGTGTGACTACTGAGTTCTCTGCTATTTTTTTAAGTTCCTGAGGTTTATTGTTTGTTATTTTTTAAGCCTGCCTTCTTAGATGTCACACCAGGGTGAGTGGAAATCAGAACTGAGCCAATGGCCAACCAGCAGAGCTTCTCAGATGCTCTGCATTTGTTTCCCACCCTTTGCCAAGGGGCTCTGTATGAGAAGAGTCTCCAAACTTCAGAACTTTTGAGGATCCCCTCTTCTCACTCCCTGCCTGTACAGAGCATTGAGGTCACCCAGAGGTGAGCTCCTTGCCTTTTCCTTGTCTTTATGGGCAGGCACTCAGCCTTTTAAATCCCCAGGCATAAGTCAGAGCTCTCTAAAGTTCCCAATGGTTGACTAGTTCTCTAGGATTTCCTTTTAAACTCTCAGCCAGGCTTCTGTTTATCCTGACAGAAATCACAGCCTTAGGCAGCTGAGCTGCTGCCAGAGTTCCCTATTGTTTCAGCAATACCAGGAGGAAGGTCTCCCCACTATCCTAGCTAAGAATAGAGATTTCCCAGGGAGCCGCAAGTTCAGACAAAATATCGACTATGCTCCTGGGATGGTGCCCTTAATGAAGCTCCAAAACCCATCAAATCTCTCTGCAGTCTTCAAGCTACCAACTTTGGCTACTGTGCCACTCAGCTGGGATAAAGGGGGATGGGAGCAGCCCCAAGTTAAAATTTCCAACCCTCGCTGCTTTCCCAAGATGCATTTGTTTCAGGAAGTTGCTCTTAGCTTCTTGGATGGATAATTTTCATTTTATTCTGTGACTTTTGTTAAGTGCTATAGTTCTGAAGTCATCCTTCACTTCCATTTTTTTTAAAGGTCGTTTTGCCAACCCATAGGTCATTTAATTCCCCAGATTTTCATGACTTTTAATGCTACAATTCATGCTGTAGTTCCAGCTGCCTTTTGAACATTATGTGGCTGAAGAACATAATAATCTCATTCAGCTGAGTTCTGTTCATTCCTCCTCCTATTGTTCTTGCAGCTCGAAACTCACAACTCATTGCTGAAGACTGAAAATGGTCTTCTCTGTCTCTCCAGATGGGAGAGATCAATCATTAATCACCCCACCAGGCTGGCTATTTCTTAGTGCCGGCTTCCTGTCTTGTGATCTTTTACTCCTACAACCTCAGATGGGGACTCTTAACCTAGCAGACCATGCCGATATTGTACCTGGTAAGTGCGCAGCGTGTTAGAGTGTATCTTCCACGATCAAGAGGAACCCTAGCTTCACCCTGTTTTCAGAAGAACAAATGACCCACAGGAGGGTTAAAATTTTTTTGCCTTAAAAAATATCCTTTGGTTGTTTCTCCTGTTCCACAGTAGTCAATAATGTTATCATTTTATAAATGGCTTCCTGTGCCTGGTCTGCTTCCTCCATCTCTTCCTGTGTTTCTTCTAAAGTTTCTCCCATAAACCCTCCCATGGGGTCATGGTGAAGAATGTCGGTTCCTGGACTCCAATTTGAATCCCAGCTCTGGCAGTTACTCCTGGCATGATCATGGAACTTCATACAGCCTGAGTGGATTCCTCTGTGAGGTTGAGCCTATAGCCATAAATAATTAAGCAATTGATTTATTCTGTTTCTCCTAAGATTTTCATCAGAGCACAGTTCAGCTCTCATGGAGGGATTTCCTTTCACTGGACCACGTGCCTTGCTTGGAGAGTGCAAAGCTACCATATTGTTAGGACCTGAAGAGTCTATGGATGTGACAAATGATTCCAGGGAAGCCACGTGGGCAGAGATAAGGGGACACACAAAAGGTCTTGTTCCCAGCCCCTGAGGAACAGGGGACAAATGAAAGCAAGGTCTGTTTGCAAATGCAGTTGACACCTACGCTAGGTGGCAAAGGATATAATGGATGAAAAGGGAGAGCACGACACTCCTAGAGGAGAGTGACATGGATACGAGGACAAAGAAGCATGACCACTGGAGTGTGGGAGCTGCCTTCAGATTGGGATCGCTGTCATATGTCACTTACAAGGAACAGTGGTGAGGGGCAGAGCTAATGCCTCAGCTAATGGTCCTGTAAGCAGAAATGGGATGATGAGCTAGATTGTTTTCTGTAGCCAATGGGAATCCAGTGAAAGATTTTAAGAAATGAGAGACTTGATCGTAAGTTTGGTGGATTTGTGAACAATGACTTTATAAAGATAGGTTTGAGCCAGAGTCACCCTTTTTATTGAGAGAAAATGAGGCCCTGGATTATGGAGGCCGTGGTGAGAATGGAGGAAATGGGATGGTATGGGAAAATATCAATCCCAGTAAGAAAGTAAGTGAGAAGACCCATCCACAGTGTGGCATAGGTTTGAAAGTTCATCCAGTGTCAAAATTCCTGACTTAATAATTTTTCTCTTCTTGCTGAGACAAAATACCCAACACCCAAAATTAAAGGGGGAAAGGTTATTTAGCTCACAGTTTGTAGAGACTTCTGCCCATAATTAGCTGGATCCAAGGTAGCATCACAGAGGAGAACAGTGCATGGCACCCAAAGGTAGCAAAAGCAACAAAGGGGGGCTTAAACATCTTTCTGTCCCTTTTATACTCTACCGGGGGTCCTGGGATTAGAGTGGTGCCAAGCCAATCAGTGGACTGATTTAATAATCACACGCCCTTAACCCTAGCACCTTTAATCCTAGCATTGCACCAGGAATCAATCACAGACTCAAGATCCAGGCACCTTTGAAAAAGCCCCATCTAAGACTGCGTGCGGCTTTGCGGGGTACCTCCAGATACAAGGCATAACGATTCCTATGTTCAAATCTAACCCAGGTGGCGGATTGAGAGATGGGGCCGTGGGGATGCATTGAGGTTATCAGGGTGGCATCTTACGAATGGGGTTAGTGCCTATAAAAGAGATTCCAAGGATCTCTTCCCCATCCTGCTGTGTGAGGGCAGGGGGAGAAGGAATCACCCGTGAACCATCAGAGACCTAGTCCCAGACACCAAATCTTCCCATGCCTTGGCCTTGGGCTTCAACCCCCAGAAGTGCAAGAACTAAATGTCTGTAATTTGTAAGCTATTAAGTTTATATTGTCTTCCTGCCCATATGGACTAAGACAAGCATCTCATGGATTTCTTCTTTGCAGAACTGATGATAGGAGGAGGGTGCTCAGTGAAAGGGGCAGAAGGTAATGATTAGCTCACGTTTGAACATGGTGAATTTGAGGCAGCTGTGAAATGTTCCAGTAGATAATTTCAGACATTTGGATCCTGGATTATGGAACGCACTGAAGTGCTAGGTGTATGTGTAAGCGTTGTCAGCATGCTACTGTAGGCAAAAACCCAGAAGTGTGATCTTGGCCTAGAGAGAACAAGAAGAACAGTCCAAAAAGGCCGTAGAAGCTCCAAGTATAATGTTGTTAAGAAACAGAGCCCACCAAAAAACACACAAAAAGGAGACATCACCAAGAGCTGCTGTGAGAGCCGCCTGGTGCAGGTTTCAGAGGCAGTGCCATTTGCATAGCTGTGCTGTTCTTGCCAAGAAAGCCAGGCACAAAGCTTTTTGAGGATGATGACAAGATATGGGAGGCAATGGTAAAATCATCTGCAACTCCATGCACTCATCTTCCTACTCCAAGGCTCCACCCAGAAACTCCAGATTTATCTCCAAATCCAGCTGAAAAACAGGAATCATCTTTCTCTTCCTACCTGCAGCTCTCCAGTGTTTTCTGAAATTGTTAAGTCACCAGCCTTGCTGCCTGGCTGAGGGCTGGGGTACCTTGGTGTCCTTGCATCTGTCTGGCTTCTTCTGGACTCCTCCCCATGCAGTCCTCCATGTCCCAGTCACATGGAGTCTCAAGACATCATGTGCTAGTGTCTAAGGTTCCTTGCTTTAAAATCTTTTTAGGACAAAGTTCAAACAACCACTCCCCTTTTGTTTTTAGCTCATCCTACTACGTCTCACTGTAGGTGCTACTGTTTACCAGAACCCCTCTGTTGACCCCCAAACTAAGGACTGTGTCCTTCCAGTGTGAGCCCGAGCATCTTGTACCCACTCGTGGCATAACGGTATTCACGGCATTGCGCAGTAATTATCTATTTACTTGCCAGTGTCTCCACGAGGCAGTAAACTCATTGAAGGAAGAGCCAGTCTTCTTCTCCCCAGTGCCAAGCTCATAATAGAACCCTCACATTTGGCAGCTATTTGGCTGAATTAATGAGTGAATAATGATTAAATATATCCTACTCTCATTATTAATGGGAGTCTTCACAGAAGTTTGTTAGCCAGCAGCTTATATTTCTATATGCATTTGAAAGCAATGGAACTATATTTCTTTTCAAACCCTTATGAAATTCAAATTGGCTTTCCCCCCAATTAGTCAGGATTTGTGGGGTTTCACCAGATATGAACATTTTTATCTTCATAGTGTAAATCAGAATGCTGCCAGAGGAATGGGATTTACCTGTGTGCACATTTTAAAGCACTGTTCTCTCTTATTTTTAAACTTTAGCCTGTATCTTCCCTTCTCGCTGGCATTATTATTAGCATCAGTACTAGTTTTAATCTTTCCTACTTTGAATTAGCATCAATTCACTCTACCTAGAGCATTTTCATCATTTTTGTCTCATTTGAACTTCAAAATAATTCATTAGGAATCTAGATAAAATGTAATTATTAAATTTACCAGATGTGGGTATTCAAACAGATGTTAAATGACTTTTCCAAGAATATCTAAATAATCCTGGAGAGGAAATCAAAATCTAATATGCTGTTTCTTTTTATGTTCCTTTGTGTTTTCTTAAAATGGATATTTTTACTTGTTTTCAAAGTAATGGATTATTGTAACAGATATTTGCTGTTTGTAAATATTTGAGGACTGGCAGAGATCTGTGAGGACATATTTAATGCATGGCGTATGCGATAGGGTAGACATGTGTGCAGTGCATGCTTTGCGGTTCTTTATCTTGCTCTCCAGAGGAAAGTGAACTGGGTCAGATCAAATCTCAAAAAGTGATTGCATGAAAAGTGAAATATCTCAAAATATCTCAATATCTAGCCTGGAAGATTCTTTTAGAATTTCTTCAGTATCTTCATTGCTTTGGACATGTAATATCCAATAAAACTGTGACCTAATTGAGGAGTGGGGCAGGATTTATCTACCTGTGAGCATCCCACACATAAGAAAAGTTCAAAATTGTGGGAAAGTTAGACTAAGAAATGGGTTAGTGGATGCATGGGTAGATGGAGTGGTAGATGTAGAAATGAATGAATTGGTGGATGGATGGGGAGATACATGGGTGATGGAGGATGGATGGGTGGGTGAGAGTACACGTGGTTGGGTAGGTGAATGGATAGGTAGATGGATGGGTAGGTGGAAGAATGGTTAAATGGATGGGTGGGTAAATGGGTTGCTGGACGGGTGGATTGGTAAGTGGAATGGTAGGTGGATGTGTAGATGAGTAGATGGTGGATAACAGACTGATGAGTAAATGAAAAGATACATGGACTATGTTGAAAGGAAGAATAAATTTCCCTGCTGGGAAGAGTAGGTAAGATTGATGAATTTACTGCCATAGCTAATCTCTCTTACTCAATTATTGTTTTCCTTCTTTTCTTGAGAGATAGTAGAGATGGAGAAGCAAAGGGGCTTAACATGGATAGCTTAATACCGCTAATCCTAGCCACACAGTCTTAATTATTAGAGCTTCAGTTTTTCCTCCCTGATTTTCATACTCCAAAATGTCTTACATATCCTCAATCCTTCACTGTTCCATATGTATAAAAAGTTCCTTACAAGATATATTCAGTATTTTGGTTGGAATTATATCACCCATTAAATTAGGAGAATAATTGACATTGTCACAATATTAAGGCCTCCTAATCATGATGTGATTTATCTCTCTATTGATTTAGGTCTTCTTTAACATCTCTTAATGAAGTTTCACCATTTTCTCTATGGAAGGATTGCAGTTCTTTTATAAAATTTATGATCTCCTTTATATTCTTGGATACCACCATAAATGCTCTCTGGTCAGTAATTCTGCAAGTGACATTGAATATCAGCCACTGTACTAAACTCTCCTACTCATTCTAGTTATTTATTTGCTATTTTAAGGACAGAGGAAGGGAGAACTCCAGTGCTTCCTTTCCCCTCTGTGATGGTTATTGTATCAATCGGATTGGCTCAGGAACCACCCAGAGGAACGGTGGAGCACACTTCTAGGTGTGTCCTGGGTGATCATAGAGATGTGACCTCCAGGTCTATATCTGGTCCCTGCCGCCCCTTCCTCTCTAGCTCAGTTCCCCAGCTCTGCTTCCTGGCCACCATAAACTGAGAAGCTTTGCTCCCCTATGATGCCATGATGTTCCTGCCTTGGAACAGCTTGCCATGAACTGAACCCCCTGAAGCCATGAGCCAAATTAAAGTGTCCTCCTTTAAAAGTTGTTGGTGTTGGGTACTATGTCCCAGCAATAGACAAGCTAATACACCCTCCTTCAGATATGAGGGACTGCCACCTGCCCCATAAAAAAATCATATACCCTGAATAAACCACATCCACATTTGCCCTCTACATTCATCCAGTTTTCTTTATTTCTTGGTGTTGCCTCCTGTTGTTCCTCTTGGAGTTAGTCTTGCCATAGGTAGTAGTCTTGCTAGTTCAGCATTATGATAAGGGTCACAATTAAGCCTTATTGAATTTTACAATAAATGCAAGAGGCTGTTTATAAACAATACCATCTTACTGATGAAGAAACTGAGGTTTTTCAAGGTCAAGTGCTGAGTCTGTGATTGCATAGCCAGCTGTGGCAAACCCATTCCCTAGCTGTGCCTGTGAAACAGACCTCCTAGCACCTGTCTTTTAGGACTGCTGACAATTTGTATGATTTTATAACTATGAAGTGCTGCCAATACATCTGATACCTACTAAGTACCATATGAGCTTTTCTATTACTTTCATCATTAATATAACTGTATGTTGACTTTGATCTCAAGTATCTAGTTTAATAAGAGAAAAAGAATGAGGATAACCCTAACAAAGTACAGTTGGTGCTTGTTTTGGTTCATTTTCTCTTGTTACTGAGACAAAATATCCAATGCCCAAAATTAAGGAAGGAAAGGTTTATTTAACTTACAGTTTGTGGAGGATTCAGTCCATACTTGACTGGCTCCAAGGCAGAGTGGCACATGGCAGAGGGCAACAGTTCATGGCAGCTGGAAGACAGCAAAAGCAACAAGCCAGGAGCATGCCAGAAGACTCTTTCTGTCCCTTGTATTGTATAAAGGCCACACCCACTTGGGTGTAGCATTCACACCCATAATGCCAGCATTGGACCATGAATCAGTCACAAACTCTAGAAGCCCACCTCCATGACTGTATGATGATTTGGGGGGACATCCAGACACAAACCATAACAGTGCTAAAGTTTTAAACAGCTTGGTATTTAAGGACTATATTTCTTCGGAGAATTGAAAGGAAGTATTTTGTGGATGTTCTTAAATGAGTAGAATTTAAACAGGTGAATTTAGTGGAAAGTAGACAATTTGTACAGAAGAGCTGATATAAAAAATGACAAAGACCAGAGGGCATCTTTTGAAAAGGGACAAACTGTTCTTGTAAATTATAAGAGGTTGAGATTTCTTTCTGTTCTCTTGTGCCTAATGTGTTCTTTTTCTTATAACTTTCAGCTAGTATCCTAGATGCTATAGGTATGTATCTATCTGTGTATGTAAAAGAGATAAATTGAAAAGTACTGAAAGATTGTTAAGGCTCTTTGTTAGCAGTGCTTTTATGAATTCATTATTGAAATGGTGTTATCTGCTCTGATTAGGTAAATAAATACATGTTCATCATGGAATAGAATATTGCAGAATACAAGCTCACTGCAAGAAAACAGGACACTCACTGATAAACCAAAGGAGGACTTTTCTCTCTCACTATGGAATGCTATCAGAAACCATGCAAGTTTTTTGAGGCTGGTAATTCCAAGTTGGGGTAGGGTGATTCAAAGGGCTATTTTGCATTTTGTCGAAATATCAGAGACTTGGAAGGAGGTCATGAATTTAACCAAATGACAATGATGTTGGGATAGGCTGCCTCTTAGAAAGGATTAATAAATATAGTGAGGGTGCCATTAAGTCTTTAATATTGCTATGCATTTTTCATTTTATATTTGTAACTTTGTATATTGCCCTGAATTTTCAGTATCACTATATAAGAATTTTTGTTAATTTTTTATTTGAATATTATGGCTACCACTATAATTTGATGAGCCTTTACAAGTGCATTCATTTCTTAATCTTGATTTTTTTAATACACTCACACAAAATATTTATTCTACAGTCATTTTTTTTAATGTGCTGGAGAATGAACCCAGGGTCTTAGCACCAAGGTGCATCCTCAGCCCTTTTTCATTAGATTTTATTTTGAGACAGGGTCTTGCTAAACTGCCCAGGCTGGGTTAGAACTTGCAATCCTCATGCCTTAGCCTCCAGAAGTGCATCACCAGGTTTGGCTGAGAAAATTCATATTTTTCCAATGAAGAGCAATGAATGAAAGTTATTCGGTTGAAAAAAAATATTTTTAGCAAGCTTCTCTGAAATCTCTTTATCATACTAAAAAGCAAACATCTGTATGTTTGCCTTCACAGATCCTATTAGATATCTATGTATTTTGTTACAGTGTCAGTGGTCTCACCTAAAAACGATTCAAGATTGTTAGGACTTGAGAGTGTCTGCAATTCAAAATTTTATAGATTATTGGGTTAAGAATCCATGAACAGCCAGCTTGGAGGAATGGTGAAGTCATCCCTCTGGACCCAGTTAGTCTCCCTAAATGATAAGGAACAGGTGTCTGGGGACCCCCAGGTTGTCTTCCTGTCTCATGAAGTTCGGATGGCTCTTTCTCTGGGCCTCTCCCCTTCCTGGCCTCCACCTCTCTGTCGACCCTGTAGAAGCCAGACGGGCTCTACCTCACATGTCCGCCAGGAGCTTAATCTCAAATAATAGGCATCCAATAACCATTTTTTGGAAGTCATCTGCCTCAAGTCTCTGGGGATACTTACTGTAACCAGTCTCATTAACACTCAACATTAATAGTCTTTGATGTGGTTAGACTTAAGCAAGGAGACCCAGACATATGTTAGGAATTATGGAGACTTACAAAACTTGGAGAAAGGGTTTTTACACTTAAAAACAGGATAAATATCAGACTAACACTACAAAGTTAGGGAGGGCAAGCCAGTGATGTTCTCTGAACAAGGGCATGGGGCCCCAAACCTGATGCATGTGGGTCCATCTAAGCATTTATTGAAAGGGTACAGGGTAGTGAGGGTATAGAATTGGGGTAGAGGGTTAGGTTCAGGGATCAGATAGGAAACAAGGTAGAGAAAGTGTTACTGAGTACAAACTTCTAAGTTGAAACTGAGAAGAATTCAGAAGAAAACAGTGAGACATACAACACAAGTGAGGTAGATATTTTCAATGTTTAGCAGATGTCCATTGTGTATTGCCTAAATTTAGCTCAACTATTTTTCATACTACAATCTAATGACACAAATATAAACAAGCCATGATGCCTGTTCTTGAGGGAGCCTAATGTTTAATCATGAAAAAATTATAATAGATCCGAGGACAAGGCCAGAGGAAAGAAAGAGAGCATCCGAGAGCAGACAGACAGGATGTCATTTACAAAATCTAGGCACACTGGAACTGAAAGATGTGGGAAGAGGACATTAGAGGAAAGAAAGATCGAATTGCAAAAAGCTGATACAGAGTGAAAAACAAAGAAAGAAACTAAAATGGAAAGTAATGAGGAATAATTATCCAGGACAGAGGCCCTGAGATAAACAGGAGGGGGCTCATTTTGCTAATTGGTTTCAGGCGTAAATGTTAGAATATGATATGCAAATCTTATTTAGAGTCAAGTTAAAATAAAGATGGGGTCTTAAATGGCTTTGATTTTTAGAAGAAAAAAAGGTTTAAAAAAAAAAAAAGCAAGGCAACCAGGACATATGTTGGAACTCTTCCTGATCTCTTTCCTCCTCTTGGAGTGTAATCTTGTGTAAAAGAGATTAATAGGTGTGAGGACTTTGGTGTTCTGTTAAAGACAGCAGAATAAAAAGCACATTAGGCTCTGATCTCTCCTGAAATTCTACTAGAAGTACAGAGAAGTGATGTTTCCAGCACTTTTTCTTTTTCCTTTTGGCTCTGGGGTTTGAACCCAAGGCCTTCACAATGAGCTACTTCCCCCACCCACTTTCCGTTTTTTTTTTTTTGTTTTTTTTTTTGTTTTTTTTTTTTTTGAACCAGGGCCTCACTAAGTTGCCCTGGCTGCTCTCCAACTCAGTCCTCCTGCCTCAGCCTCCCAGAGTTCTGGGATTACAAGCATGTACCACAATGCCAGTAACATTTTGAGAGCAGCAAGCAGATGCAGAGATGACCGGCAAGAGACCCTGGGGGTGGACACTGCCCAGCACTGGGGAGAAACCAAGGGGCCCTAGCCTCAACGCAGAACCCAGAAGTCTCCAGACTTGGAAGAAACAGCCCTGGAAGGGCATGAAGTGGATGGTCCTGGAGGACTAGAGGAAAGGCAGAAGTGTGTGGACATAAACTGTCCTCCTCCTCAGTAGGACACTCAGGGGTTGCCCTTAAGGGGACAAAGCAGAGCGTCCTTCTTAAGCTATGAAGCCCTAATATTCCTCCTCTGTCCCCTATGCGGCTTTGCCTCCAGTGCCAGGGAAAATGATCCTCTTTCCAGTAATTATTCATCAAATGATTCATTCTGAAGATACTTCTGTAGCAAACATGCAATGCTTTTATAACTTTTTGATTACTGTAAGGTCCGCAATACCCATCAGTTTACCTGCTAGGGCCTGGTGCAGAGAAAGGCTTGGAAAGATGATGAGAACAGGTAGGTGACACAGGAGAAAGCTGGTGTCCAGATGAATGTCCCCTGCTCCACAGCCTAGCCCTTCACCGGGCACTCGGTTGAATCTGGCTCTCATAAGGACCCAAAAGGCACCCACAGGGCCACTAGCCTGACCAGTGAAACAGGAACTTGGGTGTTATAGCAAATGCTCCAACACAGAGCAGACGGAGCTAGAGAGGGAAAGGAGCGCAAATGGGAAGAAGTAGACACACACGGGAAGGACAAAGAAACCACCATTAACCTCCTCAGAGTCCCAGGAGATAAACTACTGAGTTCTTGCTTTAAAAATAAAATCAGATTTTTTAAAAGTGGAAAACAGACATGCTTCAGATAACCAGA